>CM019068.1:115749252-115992620 GCA_009667805.1 Leptobrachium leishanense
GGCGCGATGCTGATAGAGGAAGAGGACGAGGAAGAGGACGTGGAAGGGGGAGAGAAGACAGTTGGGCGGGAGACAATAGAAAGGAATACGAGCCTATAGGCAGAAACCAGTGTGGGTATTGCAAAGGGGAGGGTCACTGGTGGAGACAGTGCCCCAAGCGGCAGGCAGAGGAACAACAGCCCCAAAATCAGGATAGCGCGGAAGGGCAGGTAGCAGATGGCAGATACCAAAGAACCGACAGAGTAGCAGGGGATTTTTTTGGGCTGGCGGGTACCACCTTTCCAGAACCAGCACACTATTGACATGAGAACGGCCCCATCCCACTGGGTAAAGAGGAGCCCATGATTTCTATAATGGTGGGAGGGGAGCCCAGTAATTTTATGATTGACACGGGAGCTACACTCTCAGTAATGACCCACCCTATTGCCCTGCTGTCAGGTGAGACGGCAATGATAATAGGTGCTTCAAGGGCAGAAGCAGTCTGCCCCTTCTTGAGTCCTCATGTCTGCTCCTTAGGCGGACATCAGGTCTCACACCAATTCTTATATATGCCAGATTGCCCAATACAGTTAATAGGCAGGGATCTACTTAGCAAAATGCAAGACCAAATAACTTTCCTGCCCGAGGGCCAAACTGTATTAACTTTACCTGAATTTAAGGACAGAACCCCACACACTCAGGAGAATTCTAGCCTATGAAAGGCAAGTGTTCTGGCTCTGGTTGTCCCCCAGAGGGAAGATGGTGCATAATCCCAACACAGACACCCTTGAGTTCTGATCCAATGTCATCTTGTATGGGTACACTAGGAGTATGGGCAGAAGATAACCCACCGGGATTGGCCTTGAACATTCCTCCGGTATATGTCAATCTCAAACCTGACACACAGCCTATTGCTCTGCGTCAGTACCACATCCCACAGAAGGCAAAGCAAAGTATCCAAGTTCATTTTGAACGTCTACTGAAATATGGGATTTTAAAATTTTGTGTTTCTCCCTGGAATACTCCACTGCTGCCGGTGCAGAAAGAGAATACCCAAGAGTACAGACCTGTCCAAGACTTAAGAGCAGTTAATTCTGCTACAGTGACTTTACACCCTGTGGTGCCAAACCCCTACAATTTATTGGCCCTTATTCCTGCAGATACTAAGTTCTACACTGTTCTGGATTTAAAAGATGCGTTCTTTTGTATCCGCCTAGCCCCAGCAAGTCAACCATTGTTTGCTTTTCAGTGGGAAGATGCCAAAACAGGAGCAAAGCATCAAATGGCTTGGACACGCCTTACTCAAGGATTTAAAAAATTCCCCTACCATTTTTGGCAGCGCATTAAGTCAAGACCTCCTCCAATTCAATTCCCAACCAGGAAGAGCCATTTTGTTACAATATGTCGATGATTTATTGCTTGCCTCTCCCACAGAAAAAGATTGCATAAATGCCACAAAAGAACTATTGCACATTCTATGGCAAACTGGCTACAAAGTCTCAAGACGCAAGGCACAGATTTGCAGACACAGTGTCAAGTATCTAGGTTTCCATCTTACAGGAACTGAACGTGCAATGGGTCCAGAACGTAAGGAAGCAGTCTGCCATATTCTACAGCCTCGTACTCGAAGACAAGTCCGAGAGTTCCTAGGTGCGGCCAGCTTTTGTCGTTTATGGATACCAAACTTCGCCATCATTGCCAAACCCCTGTATCAGGCCACAAAAGGTGCAGAACCTGACCCTTTTATATGGGGTGAAGAACAAATTGCTGCATTCACCCAATTGAAGACTTTATTGCTAGAAGCCCCTGCCCTGGGGCTACCTGATCACAGCAAACCCTTTTATCTTTATGTGCATGAACATCTCCAGACGGCAGCAGGAGTATTGGTTCAATACCTTGGCTCATGGCAAAGGCCTGTTGCCTACCTGTCCAAACAACTGGATTCTGTGGCCTGCGGCCTACCATCATGTTTCAAAGCTGTGGCAGCCACTGCCTTCCTGGTTGCTGAAGCTGACAAGCTCACACTAGGCCAAGAACTCTTTGTGAAAGTCCCTCATGCAGTCCAGACTCTTCTAGACTATAAAGGCAATTACTGGTTCAGCAATGCAAGAATGACCAAGAATCAAGCTATGCTGTGTGAAAACCCAAGAGTTCATTTGGAACTAATCTCCACCCTGAATCCTGCTACATTGCTTCCAGATGCTCCAGAAGATCAGGAACATGAGTGCCTTCAAGTAATCGATGAAGTATATAGCAGCAGACCTGACCTCAAAGACAAATACGACATGCAACTGTTCACTGATGGAAGCAGTTTTGTAGAAAATGGAGAGAGATTTCCTGGGTACCCAGCAGTCACTCTTGATGAAACAATTGAAGCTAAACCACTGCCCAATGGCACTTCTACTCAACTGGCTGAAATCATTGCCCTTACCAGAGGTCTAGAATTATCTGAAAACAAAAGGGTGAACATATACACCGATTTCAAGTATGCTTTCATGACAATTCATGCTCATGGAGCACTCTACAAAGAACGTGGCCTCCTAACATCTGCAGGCAAACAAATCAAATATGCCCTTGAAATATTGAATTTACTGGATGCAGAATGGAAACCATCTGCGGTTAACCATTGCCGTGGCCACCAAAAAGGCAAAGAAGATGTTCCCAGAGGAAACCGGAGAGCAGATCTGGCAGCAAAGGAAGCAGCCAGACAGACACAAGCCCTTGAGCGTGACTGTGATTGGAAAGAAACCAAGGCTATGAGTACTCGACAGCAGCAGGTGCAGCAACAGGAAAAAATTCACTTGAAACTAAACTGGAGAGGTTACCCAGTTCAAGATGAAGATCCCCTGGAAAGTGTTCGGGAAGGATACCCAGTAAATGCTGAAAATCACTTGAAAAGCTTCCGGAATGGAAATCCGGAACACCGAAATGAAACTTCAGTTCCCCAGAGAGGACTGGTTCAAGATGACTCACCTGTCAAGATTCTAGTATGTGAACCCGAATCCCCACAAATGAAAGTCGAAACTCTGCTCTGTCTGAACGCTGTTTTCCAAGATCAGCCAAATGTTGACTTCTATATGAATAAAAGAAGATTTGCACCTCATGGAGAATTTATTGAAGATGTTCTTTGCCACTGGTACGGTGAATATGAACTTCTGGAGAAGCACCACAGCTATATCCAATGGTTGTTTCCTCTACGTGAACAAGGCTGAAATGAACATGCAAAGCCTCTGACTATTTCTGAAAATGAAATTATGAAGAACACCGCTGAAATCCAACATAGGCTACGAAGAGCCTATAAACTGATGCTGAATTTCTTCGGCGTAAAATTAGTGGGGGAAGAGGAGATAGAAGAAGAGGAGATAGAAGTGATACGAGACTCAAATTTTTCAACACGCTTCTCCAATTTGAATACCAACCCACAATAATTTGAGAATTACCCGAATTGTGAGAAGCATGGGAGAGCTGGGAGCTGCACAATACCAAGCTCCGCTGGTGAAGTTCTTCCTGAAAGAAATACTGGTTGAAGATCAGCTGCAAAATATGAAAGGAAGTGCCCTGAAGTATTTCTTGCCGGCTGTAAAGAATGATTATGAAAGAGATGCACTGTCTGAATATGTTTTGAAGTACAGAATATCCAAGAATGCCAAGAGGCTTCTCCCAGTGGTGACGTCCCTGTTACCAACACCCATTACTCACTGGACTCCGGCCTACTCTGAAAAAGAGAAGAAATGGCTCTCCGAAGAGCCAGGAGAATACAGAGAAGACAGATGGTACCAGTTGGAGAATGAAAGAATTGTCTTACCAGCCACTCTGGCACCTGAAATTGTCCGGGCCTTGCATTCCAGGACTCATGGAGGAAAGACAGCCATGGAGCAACAACTAGAACCGTATTTCTATGTTCCTGGACTCACCGCCATTTGCAAAGCAATTGCCCATCAGTGTGTCACTTGTGCTAAGAACAACCCAAGGCAAGGGTATTATCTGTTGGATTATCTCCAATGTCCTCCCTACAAATTGACTTTACTGTTCTCCCTCCATGCAAAGGATATAAATATCTACTGGTGCTAGTATGCACATTAATGGGATGGGTTGAGGCCTACCCAACTCGAACAGAAAAGACTGCTGAAGTAGTGAGATGCTTGATGAGAGAAATTATTCCAAGGTATGGACTGGCTCTAGAAATTGGGTCAGACAATGGTCCAGCCTTTGTACAAAATTGTTTACAGCAACTTGCCCGCCTGCTGAGAATTTCGTGGAAGCTACATACCGCATACAGACCTCAAAGCTCTGGAAAAGTGGAAAGAATGAATAGAACTCTCAAGACATTGATGGCTAAAATATGCCAAGAAACGTCATTGAAATGGCTGGATGTGTTGCCAATCGTACTGCTGCATGTCCGAAGCAATCCTACCTCACTCCTAACATTGAGCCCATACGAGATGATGTTCGGTCGTCCTACCCCTTTGATAACTGGGTTGAGGGGTGATCCCCGAGTATTAGGAGAAACTGGTTTAGGTCAGCAGGTGATCAAATTAGGTCAGACAATGCAGAACATATACACATGGGAGAGCGAGCACATACCCTATTTTCTATTCCCACCCCTACACAAGTACTGTCCAGGGGACATGGTATGGGTTAAGGAATGGAAGATAGACCCGTTAGGGGCTAAATGGAGGGGTCCTTATGTTGTCTTGTTATCCACTCCTACAGCAGTGAAAGTGGCAGAGGTGGTGCCGTGGATACATCACTCCCGACTGAAACCAGCAGCAGAGGTTACGGATAAGGCATGGAAAGTGATAGCCAGTGAATCCGATCTGCTGAAGCTACGTTTCCACCGTATCCAAGCAGCTGCACAGACCGGAGAGGAATAGGAGAGATCCAAGTATAGATGACCACCGGCTCTCCAAACTCCAGTCTTTGTACTTGTTGTTATTGAAAGACTGTTAAGTTCACCGCCTAACTAACCAATGGAAGCTCCAGAGATACCCCAGGAGGCCCTTGAGCCTCTGCTTCCAGATACCATTTTTACAAGACTACAGAGACCATTTGAGCAGTACCAAAGGATGCTGATATGTATTGGGATTATTGTTTTCTTTTTGACTTTATTGACAATTGTTGCTGGACTATTTTTTCCAATCCAGCTCCCTAAGGGAGTGAGGTCAGCCCCTATTGGGTTGACACCGGAACTTGACATGACTGTCCCACCGGTACAGGACAGACGGAAGCGGGAGCTGACAAGGCCGGAAGATAATTTGTTTATTAAATTTACGTATGCAAAGAAGTCAGGATATGAATCCTGACGGGTGTGTAATAAATTGAACAAAGGGTCATCAGTTATTCCCACCTTAGCTGTACCTCTTAATTTGTCTGACTACACTGTGAATAAAAGTATAGTGGCCCCTAGTGTACTTAAACTGACTAAGAGTCTAGATATGCCAAAGACAAACCACACTATTCGCATTACTAATTTGGCCTATTTCCCTCTCTGGTGTTTTAAACTAGAGAAGATCCAGGTTCCACCTAGTTCAATGTGTAAAGAATCTTTGTTCAATGCAAAACCAGATATATCTGACCCAGAAGCACTAAGAGATAGTCTCCAAGTAATGGTATATACGATTGATAATTACAAACAGACTGATGATAAAAGTACGGAGCCACTTGCATGCACCCACACATCACTATCCTTAATTTTCTCCCACCTTGGCTCAGAACCATTTTATCTGATGCCAGGGGATGGCATACATATTTGTTGTGGAACTCTATGCCACCTTTGGATTAATACTGAAATAAAAACTTGGTGTTATTTGGCCTGGGTGGTTCCCCTGCAGCGTATCCAAGGGGACACCATGGACCTAGGAATACCACATCCCCGATATTCTCTAAATTTTGTTAAATGAGAGTTGTTTTCTAAAGATGATATGGTTTGGTCTTGGTTTACTTCTTCCACAGGATGGGGCATTGAAATGATGAAAAGACTTAACAAATATGTTGTTCTGATGGATGAAATTGTAAACATCACCAGTACTGATATCCAGTTGTTAAATGTTGAATTAAGAGAGATTCATAAAGTACAGCTGTTCCAGAAACTAGCCATAGAACAAATCCAGGCTGTACTAAATGGAATTTGTGAGATGACAATGAAATATGAATGTTGTACCTTTATTAAGAATACTACTGAAGATGCTCCTGACTACTATAACAATTCAGAAACATCAAGAAAAGGTTTCCCATTTGCAGGACCAAGCTCGTCGGATAGTTGAGGAGGGCTGGAACCCTTTTAAAGGGCTTGGAGCATTCGGGTGTGGTTTGGATCGATTTTGTCTGTTATAAGTAATATAGGATCTCTGATTATCACAGGTGCCTTAATTCTCCTTGTTTGTTTTCTAGTTTATAAATTAACTTTTTGTTTATGGCCAATCTGCCGTAAAGCCCTCAAACCAAAGAAACAACCCCTAGACCCAAATCCTGACAATGGTTCACTAAAGCTTAAATCCCCGGAAGAATACAAAGCTTTAATGATTTAGTTAGTTGGCTGGGAGAGGTCATTGTAGACTCTCCGCCAAGAGGAGGGAATGAGATAGCACCTCCTGGGATTTAATTTAGAACTATACTAATCTAGTGATCCGCCATTTTGATGTTCATCCAATTCGTGTTTTAAAAATACACTTGCTGTCCTTGTGTGCTCTAGAAAACCCTATTTTAGTCTGCTTGCTTAAAAGAATGAGGTTTGTCAGCAAAGCCGAGAAGGAAGAGTTGACAACTGCAGAATTATGACTGACAGCTGGAAACCTAAAGAAAGGAGAGTGAAGGGGAAAGATGATATTGTGTGTAAAATTAGGTCCTAACTCAGACATATGGTAACTGTCACGTGCTAATCTGGGTATGTTGGGAGGGGAGCAGGGGAGGAAACTTAAATTTTTTGGAACATTGTATAAAAGCAAGCTGAGTTTGTGGTTCTCGCCACTCAAGCTTTTGAACAGATTTGATCTGCTTCTTGAGTCCGGCCGCAGCTGAATAAACACCATTTTTTTTTTAAACAAAGGCCTCCGTCTGCTTTCCTTTGTCGAACCATCACCCACGATTTCCCGGTCAGCTGGCTGTCACATTTCCCCCTCTGTAGTATTGTGGAAGAATGCAGGGGTGGACCATGTGGTCCTATATTGAAAAGTTTTTTATCTGGTAATGGGCTTCAGTGCACCCAGATATTGTGCTTTTAATGACAGGCCAGCAAGTATCATCATACAGTAACCCCTCTGTGGTATTGTGGAAGAGTGCAGGGGTGGACCATGTGGTCCTATATTGAAAAGATATGATTCTGGTCAAGGCGTCAGTGCACCCTGAAATTATGCCTTTGGTGCAAGACTGCCAGGCCAGCAAGTATCATCATACAGTAACCCCTCTGTGGTATTGTGGAAGAATGCAGGGGTGAACCATGTGGTCCTATATTGAAAAGTTTTTTATCTGGTAATGGGCGTCAGTGCACCCAGATATTCTGCCTTTAATGCCAGGCCAGCAAGTATCATCATACAGTAACCCCACTGTGGTAATGTGGAAGAGTGCAGGGTTGGACCCTGCAGTTCATAAAAATTAAAATGATATAAATCTGGCACAGGCATCAGTGCAGCCAAATATTGTGCCTTTCATGGCAGCAAGTGCCTTCACACCGTAACCCTTTAGTGGTATTGTGGAGTGTCTGCCTGTCCTTTTTGTTCTTTCAGACATGGTGAGTGATATATAGATTAATATATACAGAACTCTGATTCAACTCTGGTATAAAGATTTAAAGAACTCTGGTATAACTCAGTGAGACACACTGATAGCTGGCAGCCAGTGACGAGACACAGATCACCTCAATTCACAAATGTTTTGTAGAAATTAGTGAGCCCCAAAATACTGCGTGGTACTGGATGTGTGACAAGACACAGATCACCTCAATTCACAAATGTTTTGTAGAAATTAGTGAGCCCAAAAATACTGCGTGGTACTGGATGTGTGACAAGACACAGATCACCTCAATTCACAAATGTTTTAAAGAAATTAGTGAGCCCCAAAATACTGTGTGGTACTGGATGTGTGACGAGACACAGATCACCTCAAATTACAAATGTTTTAAAGAAATTAGTGAGCCCAAAAATACTGCGTGGTACTGGATGTGTGACGAGACACAGATCACCTCAATTCACAAATGTTTTGTAGAAATTAGTGAGCCCCAAAATACTGCGTGGTACTGGATGTGTGACAAGACACAGATCACCTCAATTCACAAATGTTTTAAAGAAATTAGTGAGCCCCAAAATACTGCGTGGTACTGGATGTGTGACGAGACACAGATCACCTCAAATTACAAATGTTTTAAAGAAATTAGTGAGCCCAAAATACTGCGTGGTACTGGATGTGTGACGAGACACAGATCACCTCAATTCACAAATGTTTTAAAGAAATTAGTGAGCCCCAAAATACTGCGTGGTACTGGATGTGTGACAAGACACAGATCACCTCAATTCACAAATGTTTTGTAGAAATTAGTGAGCCCCAAAATACTGTGTGGTACTGGATGTGTGACGAGACACAGATCAGCTCAATTCACAAATGTTTTAAAGAAATTAGTGAGCCCAAAAATACTGCGTGGTACTGGATGTGTGACGAGACACAGATCACCTCAATTCACAAATGTTTTGTAGAAATTAGTGAGCCCCAAAATACTGCGTGGTACTGGATGTGTGACAAGACACAGATCACCTCAATTCACAAATGTTTTAAAGAAATTAGTGAGCCCCAAAATACTGCGTGGTACTGGATGTGTGACGAGACACAGATCACCTCAAATTACAAATGTTTTAAAGAAATTAGTGAGCCCAAAATACTGCGTGGTACTGGATGTGTGACGAGACACAGATCACCTCAATTCACAAATGTTTTAAAGAAATTAGTGAGCCCCAAAATACTGCGTGGTACTGGATGTGTGACAAGACACAGATCACCTCAATTCACAAATGTTTTGTAGAAATTAGTGAGCCCCAAAATACTGTGTGGTACTGGATGTGTGACGAGACACAGATCACCTCAATTCACAAATGTTTTAAAGAAATTAGTGAGCCCCAAAATACTGCGTGGTACTGGATATGTGACGAGACACAGATCACCTCAATTTACAAATGTTTTAAAGAAATTAGTGAGCCCCAAAATACTGCGTGGTACTGGATGTGTGACAAGACACAGATCACCTCAATTCACAAATGTTTTGTAGAAATTAGTGAGCCCCAAAATACTGCGTGGTACTAGATGTGTGACAAGACACAGATCACCTCAATTCACAAATGTTTTAAAGAAATTAGTGAGTCCCAAAAAAACTTGCTGGCTGTGTGACAAGACACACATCACCTAAATTCCCTGATATTTGGTAGAAATGAGACCCCCCAGACCCCCCCAGTAGCGTCGCAGACCGGCAGTAACAAGACACAACTATCTCCTCTGAAATCTCCTCTGAAATGCGTGCAGAAACGGCACGTGGAAACGTTTTATAGTGTGCTGCGGGACTTAGCTCTGTGAGCCCATGATTGGGCAAAATTTGCCCAATCAGGACTCTGAGCGGTGATTGGCATAGTGTTGAACCTGTTTTGCATCAGACCTGTGGTCAGGTGCAAGGCTGTAGCCAATTACGAGCTTCAGGCCAGTGGGAAAATGCATTATGGTCCATTGTAGTCGAACATGCGGCGAACACCCGGAAATGTTCGGTGTTCGCGATCTAATCGAACAGGCTAAGTTCGGGTCGAACTCCGAACCGTCCAAACCGAACAGCTCATCCCTAATTGTCAGTCACATGCCCTGATTGTCGGTGCTTCAGTTCACCAGGTTAAAACATGAGAATCCCTTAGGTTTCAATGTAAAAAATAATATTCCAATTTTTATTAAATAATTATTAAACCGTTTATTTTTTTACTTACAACAATAAGCCATTTTGTTTACTTTATATGATTTTTTTTTAATTTTTCAGGAATTTTTGGGTTAAAGTTCAGGAGCAATATTACAATCTTCCCGCAAAAACCCTGGAGCAAAGTGAAAATCTTTGCGCCAAGCGTTAAACTGTTGCACGCGCAAATCACCGCTGGAATTACAATCCTTGTGTGTATTTTCATCCGCCGATCAATGCCGCACGCAAACAGGACGAGGCCAAATGCTCGCGCAGTACCGTCTCGTGCAAAAAACACTGTGCGAACAAAATTTCTTCTCGTGATTTGGCCAATCAGAATTAAGAACCACAATTATCTCACGTTAAGAAATTGTGCCTGCCACAGTCAATCTGAGCATATATGCTGCAGCAATAATACATGCACACACAACTTCTCCATTTTATTGTTTGGGTATGTATTGAAGGGGCAACTATACTTTGCTGCATTTTTTTTACTGGACTGGTGTATTTTGGTTTGGCCAGGTCAGTCAGATTTGCCATTAACCTCCCTGGCGGTCCGATTCTGACATATTTTATATGTCAGAATCGGTCCTATTTATTCTGGCCCCCTAGCGGCATGAGTGTGGCTCGGGGGTTAACTTTCAATACTGAAAGCGGTATTCCCGAGCCACACTCGGGCCAATACTTACATGTCCTGCGCTCCCTCGTTGTCCCCGTAGTCACACTGCAGCCAATCGCGACGTCATACTTCCTGGTTTCACTCCTCGTGAGAAGAGAACCAGGCAGTGTGACTTTGCGAGTAGCTGGAGGAGACTGCGGGATCAGCGAGGGAGCGCAGGACATGTAAGTATACAGCCCGAGTGTGGCTCGGGGATACCGCTTTCGGTACAAAAAGTTAACCCTGAGCCACACTTGGGAATACCGTCAGGGAGGTTAACACCAGCTTTTTGCAGTTGTTAAAATTATGTGCGCAAAGGCTATGCGGTAATTACCATCCTCGTACCAGTGCACATTCGCATTTGTGCTCACAATGTTAAGTATATGACGCAGTAAAGTAAGCTCGCGCAGGGTTCGTACAGGTTCACCCGCGGTAGACGACTGTGCACAGTTGTTGCGCTGACTATGTAATACGGGATTAGGCGCAAATGGTTTTACCCCTCGAGTTAATGTTTTTTTGCACCGGCGCAAAAGTTTGCGTGAAGATTGTAATTTAGCCCAAGGTTTCCTAACTTATTTTAAAGAAACAAGTCTTTTTTCCACCATAGGTTTCAATGTTAAAAAAAATCCCTGTGTTTATTAAATATTTTTTAAACTTTTTTTATTTTCACTTACAGCAATAAGACATTTTGGGCCACATTTCAATCTAGGTGCTAACGTTAACCAGGGCCGGCGCTAATGTAAGGCGGCACAGGCGGCCGCCTTACTGTCCTGGCCTGCTGCCAGTTTGAGGGGCGGAAAAATCAGATTTGCGGCGGCGCAGTGTGTGTGCCTGTCTCAGTCCCATCCCACGTTCTTAACACTAGCAGGCACACTGTGTAATTTGGCGCCGCCCCCACACGTGATCCACATAGCCCAGGAAAACAGGAACTGCAGGAGGAGCCACCAGCCCGCGTGCTTTCACTCTGCTGCGATGGAGGAGCGAGGCAGAGAGGAGATTTATTACCAGGTGTGAATAAACTAATGGGAGGGGGGTGTAGATTAATATACTGGGGGGGCTTTAAATTGCTGCACTGGGTCTGGGGGCTGTAAATTGCTATACTGGGGGGTCTGTAAATGGCTATACTGGGTCTGGGGGCTGTAAATGGATATACTGGGTCTGGGGGCTGTAAATAGATATACTGGGGGGGCTGTAAATGGCTATACTGGGTCTGGAGGCTGTAAATGGATATACTGGGTCTGGGGGCTGTAAATAGATATACTGGGGGGCTGTAAATGGCTATACTGGGTCTGGGGGCTGTAAATGGATATACTGGGTCTGGGGGCTGTAAATGGATATACTGGGTCTGGGGGTGTAAATAGATATACTGGGGGGGCTGTAAATGGATATACTGGGTCTGGGGGCTGTAAATGGATATACTGGGTCTGGGGGCTGTAAATAGATATACTGGGGGGCTGTAAATTGAAATACTGGGTCTGAGGGCTGTAAATAGATATACTGGGGGCTGTAAATGGATATACTTCGTCTGGGGGCTGTAAATGGCTATACTGGGTCTGGGGGCTGTAAATGGATATACTGGGGGGCTGTAAATGGCTATACTGGGTCTGGGGGCTGTAAATGGATATACTGGGTCTGGGGGCTGTAAATAGATATACTGGGGGGGGCTGTAAATGGATATACTGGGTCTGGGGGCTGTAAATGGATATACTGGGTCTGGGGGCTGTAAATAGATATACTGGGGGCTGTAAATTGAAATACTGGGTCTGGGGGCTGTAAATGGATATACTGGGGGGCTGTAAATGGATATACTGGGTCTGGGGGCTGTAAATGGATATACTGGGTCTGGGGGCTGTAAATTGCTATACTGGGTCTGGGGGCTGTAAATGGATATACTGTGTCTGGGGGATGTAAATAGATATACTGGGTCTGGGGGCTGTAAATGGATATACTGGGTCTGGGGGCTGTAAATAGATATACTGGGGGGCTGTAAATTGAAATACTGGGTCTGGGGGCTGTAAATAGATATACTGGGTCTGGGGGCTGTAAATTGCTATACTGGGTCTGGGGGCTGTAAATGGATATACTGGGTCTGGGGGCTGTAAATAGATATACTGGGGGGCTGTAAATGGATATACTGGGTCTGGGGGCTGTAAATAGATATACTGGGGGGCTGTAAATGGCTATACTGGGTCTGGGGGCTGTAAATGGATATACTGGGTCTGGGGGCTGTAAATAGATATACTGGGGGGCTGTAAATCGATATACTGGGTCTGGGGGCTGTAAATAGATATACTGGGGGGGCTGTAAATGGCTATACTGGGTCTGGGGGCTGTAAATGGATATACTGGGTCTGGGGGCTGTAAATAGATATACTGGGGGGGCTGTAAATTGCTATACTGGGGGGGGCTGTAAATTGCTATACTGGGTCTGGGGGCTGTAAATTGATATACTGGGTCTGGGGGCTGTAAATGGATATACTGGGTCTGAGGGCTGTAAATAGATATACTGGGGGGGCTGTAAATGGATATACTGGGTCTGGGGGCTGTAAATGGATATACTGGGTCTGGGGGCTGTAAATGGATATACTGGGTCTGGGGGCTCTAAATAGATATACTGGGGGCTGTAAATTGAAATACTGGGTCTGGGGGCTGTAAATAGATATACTGGGGGCTGTAAATGGATATACTGGGTCTGGGGGCTGTAAATAGATATACTGGGGGGCTGTAAATGGATATACTGGGTCTGGGGGCTGTAAATAGATATACTGGGGGGGCTGTAAATTGCTATACTGGGTCTGGGGGCTGTAAATGGATATACTGGTCTGGGGGCTGTAAATACATATACTGGGGGGCTGTAAATTGAAATACTGGGTCTGGGGGCTGTAAATAGATATACTGGGGGCTGTAAATGGATATACTGGGTCTGGGGGCTGTAAATGGATATACTGGGGGGCTGTAAATTGCTATAACTGGGTCTGGGGGCTGTAAATGGATATACTGGGTCTGGGGGCTGTAAATGGATATACTGGGTCTGGGGGCTCTAAATAGATATACTGGGGTGCTGTAAATTGAAATACTGGGTCTGGGGCTGTAAATAGATATACTGGGGGGCTGTAAATGGATATACTGGGTCTGAGGGCTGTAAATAGATATACTGCGGGGGGGCTGTAAATTGCTTTACTGGGTCTGGGGGCTGTAAATTGATACACTGGGTCTGGGGGCTGTAAATGGATATACTGGGTCTGAGGGCTGTAAATAGATATACTGGGGGGCTGTAAATGGATATACTGGGTCTGGGGCTGTAAATGGATATACTGGGTCTGGGGGCTGTAAATGGATATACTGGGTCTGGGGGCTCTAAATAGATATACTGGGGGGCTGTAAATTGAAATACTGGGTCTGGGGCTGTAAATAGATATACTGGGGGGCTGTAAATTGAAATACTGGGTCTGGGGGCTGTAAATAGATATACTGGGGGGCTGTAAATGGATATACTGGGTCTGGGGGCTGTAAATAGATATAGTGGGGGGGCTGTAAATGGATATACTGGGTCTGGGGGCTGTAAATAGATATACTGGGGGGGCTGTAAATTGCTATACTGGGTCTGGGGCTGTAAATGGATATACTGGGTCTGGGGGCTGTAAATAGATATACTGGGGGGCTGTAAATTGAAATACTGGGTCTGGGGGCTGTAAATAGATATACTGGGGGGCTGTAAATGGATATACTGGGTCTGGGGGCTGTAAATGGATATACTGGGGGGCTGTAAATTGCTATACTGGGTCTGGGGGCTGTAAATGGATATACTGGGTCTGGGGGCTCTAAATAGATATACTGGGGGGCTGTAAATTGAAATACTGGGTCTGGGGGCTGTAAATAGATATACTGGGGGGCTGTAAATGGATATACTGGGTCTGAGGGCTGTAAATAGATATACTGGGGGGCTGTAAATTGCTATACTGGGTCTGGGGGCTGTAAAATGGATTATACTGGGTCTGGGGGCTCTAAATAGATATACTGGGGGGCTGTAAATTGAAATACTGGGTCTGGGGGCTGTAAATAGATATACTGGGGGGCTATAAATTGCTATACTGGGGGGGCTGTAAATGGATATACTGGGTCTGGGGGCTGTAAATGGATATACTGGGTCTGGGGGCTGTAAATTGCTATACTGGGTCTGGGGGCTGTAAATGGATATACTGGGTCTGGGGGCTGTAAATGGATATACTGGGGGGCTGTAAATTGCTATACTGGGTCTGGGGGCTGTAAATTGATATACTGGGTCTGGGGCTGTAAATGGATATACTGGGTCTGGGAGCTGTAAATAGATATACTGGGTCTGGGGGCCGTAAATAGATATACTGGGGGGCTGTAAATTGATATACTGGGTCTGGGGCTGTAAACTGATTTACTGGGGGTGTAAATTGCTATGCTGGTGGGTGTAAAATCATGTACTGGGGGTGTAAAATGATATGCAGGGGGTTTGAATAAACTGATATTGGTACATTACCTTTTTTTATTGCTGTGGAGCTCTGTTATACACTCATTCACACTGCACATTACTGTGAGTTTTATTGCTGTGGATTCTGTGATACGCTCATACACACCGCACATTACTGTGAGTTTTATTACTGTGGAGCTCTGTGATACGCTTTTACACACTGCACATTACTATGAGTTTTATTGCTGTGGAGCTCTGTGATACGCTCATACACTCTGCACATTACTATGAGTTTTATTGCTGTGGAGCTCTGTGATACGTTCATACACACCGCACATTACTGTGAGTTTTATTGCTGTGGAGCTCTGTGATACGCTCATACACTCTGCACATTACTATGAGTTTTATTGCTGTGGAGCTCTGTGATACGCTCATACACACCGCACATTACTGTGAGTTTTATTACTGTGGAGCTCTGTGATACGCTTTTACACACTGCACATTACTGGAAGGTTTATTGAAGTGAGCTCTGTAATTTGCAGTGTGTATAAGTATATCAATAAGGTAGACGTATCTTATAAACCTGAATTGCTCCTGGTGAGGGTATAAATAAAACCCACCAGTTTCTCTCATGGCTGAGAAGCCGCATGAGGACATGTGGTTGCTTAGAAAGCAGCTTTTGGTTTCATTAGGAAGGACTAGCCTGACCCAGAGGTGTCGTGATGCGGCAGAAGAGCTTACACTTTAATGACCATTCAAATAAACCAAAACCTCTGTGTTTTGTTTAACATGGAGCTACAGGGGTGAGCAGGGCTGGTCTGGGACAGAAAATCAGCCCTGGATGTCATCCAGACCGGCCCAATTTAATTATGCAAATACGCACAAATATAGTATATAATCCAACTGGATCGCTCAACCAATCGCTCTACAGATACTGGAGTTGCTGCAGAGCGATTGGGTAAAGCACCGCAGTGGCACTGAGGTCAAGTGTGCACCATGCCTTAAGGTGAGGCGGATGCGCAGAGGGTCTCACCGGCACGGTGGCCGCAATATGAGACTGCGTCTGTTTTGCAGTGTGGAAGTTCTCACCTCACCCATTAAGGGCAGCGCGAGCCACGCGGTGAACCAGCATTCACACTGGCCCACAGAGCCATCGGCCCACCGGGAATCTCCCTGTAGTCCCTATGGCCAGTACATGCCTGGGGGTGAGCGCAAATGACAACTTATTTTCTTGGTATGTTTTAGAGATTATTATGCATCTCAATGCTGATTGACATGGCATGGTAGGGATGGGGGGGGCACCAAAACGCACCTTCGCCTGAGTAGACAAAAATGCTTGCACCGGCCCTGACGTTAACCCTCACCTGCGTGAGAATTAATGTTAGCCGTGGTGGCTACCGCATATTACAATCCAAATGCTAACGGGTTAAGTAACCCGTTTGCGTTTGGTACCTTGCACTTTTCAGTGCGTGGTTACTGCAGTCCCTATACTTAACATGGGGAATGCAAAGTGTTAATCAGCGTTAGTATTACAATCTATTAGCGCTGATTAACGTCTGGCCGCAGTTAACAGAAAGTTAACCACTGCCAGGACTTGGTATTAACGGATTTTGCTTCTGCAGAATCCGTTAACACCATCCAAAAAAATAAAAAAACAATCAGATTCTCACCTCCTGTCCCGCGGCGAGGACCGCGGCTCTGTCCACCTCCTCCAACCGGCAGGAGCAGGGAGAGACTGGGGAAAAAAGTTCCACAGTCTGCCCCTGTGTTATCACTACGCCGTCCGGCCGGATCTCGCGAGGCGAGATCCCTCAGGTCATGTGACCGCCGGCGTCTGGTTCAATAGAGTCCTATGGACTCCATCAAGTGGATGCTCGCGGCGGCACTCAGCTTTTCCTTTTTTTTTTTATTTAAAATTTTTATTTTGTAAAATTGTCAGCAAGACATCAAACTGGAAAGAAGGGCCTCGCAGGGCCACAAAGGGTTATCAATTAAAACTAGGGATGTGCAATTAGTTTCGTACAGGTTTGCTTTTCCTACGAAATTTACCATTTTCGAGCTTCCGAGGGCATTCTGAATCCGAAATTTCGACCACGCGAAATTTTGGATCGATTCGAAATTTTGATTCGAAATTTTCAGATCGATTCGAAATCTGGGGTCAAATTTCGAATTGATAATTTTTTTTTTTTTTAAATGCTTAAAAGATCCTAAAAAATCTAAAAATAAAGAGACTTTTTACTGCAGAATATTATAAGCAACAGTTTATTAGACATTGAATTAAAACTGGAATATTTTTAACATTGATGCCTATGGGATACAACATTTCCCGCACTATCGAATTTGATATCAACTATCAAATTTGAAATCAAATTTTGAATTAATATCAACTATCAACTTGATTTTAATTTACAATACAAGTAATGTAACTTTACGTAAAGGACTTTATCAAACAAATTAATTTAATTTCACTGTTTAATTTGACTCAAGTACAAAATCCGTGACACAGCTTAATATTTAATAGGGATGTGCGTTTCGATTCGGACGATTCTTTTTTTTTTATGAATCGGCCCGATTCGGTGCTTCAGATTCGTCCGATGTTCCAAATCGGATCAGCACCGAAATACAAAGCATCCGAAATTTTTTCCGATCCTTAACAGAATTATTTCGTTATTTCGTTATTTTTTTTACACAAATTAAACAATGTGAATGTTAATAAAGCCCCAGGGCCAGATGGAATTCACCCGCGAGTACTAAGAGAGCTATGTGTTGAAATATGTAAACCTTTGTTCTTAATCTTACAAGATTCTTTTCTTTCAGGAATAGTACCAGAGGATTGGAGAAAAGCTGACGTGGTCCCTATATTTAAGAAAGGTTTAAAATTTGTGCCTGGGAATTATAGACCTGTGAGCTTAACATCTGTGGCTGGGAAAGTATTTGAGGGGTTACTAAGGGATAGTATTCAGGAATTTATTGGGAGGTATAATGTAATTGGCAAAAATCAGCATGGTTTCATGAAACACAGATCATGTCAGACTAACCTAATTACGTTCTATGAGGAAGTAAGTAGAAGTATAGATCAGGGGGTCGCAGTGGATGTGATTTACTTAGATTTTGCCAAAGCTTTCGACACAGTTCCACACAAAAGGTTACTATTTAAATTAAGAAAAAATGGTCTAGATGAAAATACTTGTTCTTGGATAGAAAACTGGCTAAAAGATAGGGTACAGAGAGTGGTCATAAATGGTACATTTTCAAGATGGACACCAGTGGTAAGTGGTGTCCCTCAGGGGTCTGTTATAGGACCAATACTATTCAATTTATTTATAAATGACCTTGAGATAGGCATTGAAAGTCATGTATCAGTGTTTGCAGATGACACAAAGCTAGGAAAAGTAATACAATGTGAGCAGGATGTTACTTCGCTGCAGAGGGATTTAGATAGATTGGGGGACTGGGCACTTAAATGGCAGATGAAATTTAATCTAGATAAATGTAAAGTTATGCACTTTGGAGTGAAGAACACACAGGCAATGTATACCCTAAATGGTACGGAGTTAGGGAAATCCAAGCAGGAGAAGGATTTGGGAATAATCATAGACTTCAAACTAAGTAACAATGTGCAATGTCAAACAGCAGCCGCCAAGGCCAGCAAAGTACTGGCATGCATTAAAAGGGGAGTTCACTCACGGGATGAAAACATAATTTTGCCTCTGTATAAATCAATGGTCAGGCCGCACCTTGAATATGCCGTGCAATTTTGGGCACCTGTCTTAAAAAAAGATATTATATCGCTAGAAAAAGTGCAGAGACGAGCAACTAAATTAATAAGGGGGATGGAAGGGTTAAGTTATGAGGAAAGACTAACAAGCTTAAACCTGTTTAGTTTAGAGAAAAGGCGCCTTAGAGGGGATCTGATAACCTTATATAAATATATACGGGGCCATTATCAACCATTGTCTGATAACCTATTCATTAACAGGACTATACATAGGACAAGGGGTCATCCATTTAGACTGGAAGAAAGAAAATTTAGCTTAAAGCATAGGAAGGGTTATTTTACGGTGAGATCAATAAAGCTGTGGAATTCTCTGCCTGTTGAGGTGGTTGGGTCAGAGTCTGTACAGACTTTTAAAAAACGACTGGATGACTTCCTGCAGACACAGAATATTAAGGGTTATAATATTTAATATGTGGGTAAAAGCTTCTTGATCCAAGGAGAAATCTGACTGCCATTCTGGGGTCAAGAAGGAATTTTTTCCCAGTATGTTGCATATTGGCAAGCATTCAGACTGGGTTTTTTGCCTTCTTTTGGATCAACAGCAGTAGGTTATGTGGGAGAGGCTGAACCCGATGGACGCATGTCTTTTTTCAGCCTATATAACTATGTAACTATGTAACTATGTATGAACGTGAAATTTGTAAAATCGCAAGTCGTTTTCGTTCCATTCATGATTTCAGTTCCATTTCGGTCATTTCGGACATCGTATTTTTCGGTTCCATTGCTGATTCTGTAATTTCGTATTGTTTCGATCAAATTCAATAGTTACTTGATATCCATTTGATAGTTCATTTCAAATTCGATAGTTGATCCATTTGAGCGTTCATTTCAAGTTCGATAGTTGCAGCATTTGAATCCTCACACTGCTGGGCAGCACCTGTACAGTATAATTAATGCAGCATATGATTCCGCACACTGCCGGGCGGCACCTCTACAGTATAATTAATGCAGCATATGATTCTGCACACTACCGGGCAGCACCTCTACAGTATAATAATGCAGCATATGATTCCGCACACTGCCGGGCAGCACCTCTACAGTTTAATAATGCAGCATATGATTCCGCACACTGCCGGGTAGCACTTCTATAGTATAATTAATGCAGCATATGAATTCTCACATGGCCGGGCAGCACCTCTACAGTAGGGATGGGCGGAACACCCCCATGTTCGGCTTGCATTCAAACTAACTTTTGAAAAAGTTTGAATTCGAACGAGAACACGATTCGAACTCAATGCAAGTCTATGAGGCTCAAAAGTTCGAATTTTAAAGTGCTCTCCAAGCGGGCATATGTGCAAGATATTGGCCATATAAGGTGTATGGGGGTCCGGGTACTGCCCTGGGGGACAGGAAACAATGAAAATAAAGTAAAAAAAAAAAAAAATTTAAAAAAAAATAAGAAATGGGCGCTGATTTGGATATCGACTAACTATCGAATTTGAAATGAACTATCTAATGGATATCCATTTGATAGTTCATTTCAAACGTTAAAAATGGTGTGGGAAATTTTTTTCATCAATTCGAATCGATCTGAAAATTTTGAATCGATCCGAAATTTTGAATCGAAACGAAACGAAAACGGTCCGAAATGACCCGAAACGAAAAAAACACATGGAAAGAAAAATGAAACGAAACAAAATTTTTAGCGGTGCACATCTCTTATTAAAACACATCAAAAGAAAAATAACAAAGATAGGACATCTATAAAGACAATAAAAAAAATAAGCAAGGGGGGGACATCCCCATTCAGGGGGGTCTCATCAAAAATAAAAATACTCTGCTTATAGTGGGAGGAAATCGGGATGGGGGGATATTCAGCAAGAAGTCAGCAAGAAAAAAGATAGAAATTAAATGAACGTCTCCAGGGATTAAAGGTACTCAGCAAAAGGGAGGGGGGGGGGGACAAAATAAAAAATACAAATGAAGAAAAAAAAGTCTGTTTGTAACCAGCATAAATCAGCATGAAAAATAGAAAATAAAAGTCAGCTTGTATCCAGCATAAGTCAGCATGAAAAATAAGAAGTCAGTTTATAACCAGCCTAAATCCGTGTGAAAAAGAGAAATAAAAAGTCAGCTGTATATGTAAAATAAACGTTGTCATCGTAGGGGAGCTCAGTATTGCAGTGTAGGCCGAGAACAGGAGCATAAGATACCGTAAACAATTTAGCCGGTGTCCAGCCACATACTGGGTCTCTATTCGTCTCCCAGTGAACATATCCTGTCCAGGATACCAGGAACACCCGTCCCCAACGCCGCTCCAGCGTACGATCCAGACACGCCATGAGGCCAAGGCCTACACCGCCTCCCCACAGTGCAGGGCCCATCAGTCCTGGTCGGCGCCTACAAATCGACCCAAAAGAAAGCTCCACGGTCGCCATCAGCTCTGCTACTGTGTCGTCTGTCGGAGCAGCATGTCTCCTGCGAATACCATCCAGCCGAGGAGTCGCCCCCAAGCACGGAGAGCCCCCGCCAGACACCGGATCAGGACCGCCAGGATCAGTCTCCTACAACGCACCTTCAACTGTGGCAGGAAATCCAGCCGCACCACCTTTAGGTAAGTCAGCTCCCGGCACCGATCCGTTAAGGGCCACCAAGTCTCCGTCCCCTCTCAGTGCCTGCGGGGCGCAGTTTTTTCTCCCTAGCGCCCCCGTTTTAACGTCAGGAATGTAATGTGGCCCTTTATTTATTTTTTCGGGATTTTTGGGGTTTATTTTAAGGTTTCATAATTTATTTTAAATGTAATAGTGAGGCGTGTTTCCTTCTTTGCTGAAGGCAGCTGTACTATTCACACTCCGTCTGCGCTCAGCAATGAATTGGATACATTACATTGTTTCAGAACCACGGACAGCACAGAGCGAGCCTTGTCTATGGTACTCCTGACTCCTGAGTCTCTTGAAAGTGAAACATAGTATGAAATGGTTTCATTGTCAGGACCATGGAGAAGGCTCGCTCTGAGCTGTCTGTGGTTCTGATACAGTATAATGTATCCAATTCATTGCTGAGTGCAGACGGAATGTGATAAAATAGTACAACTTGTGTCTAGAATAGGGATGAGCCGAACACCCCCAAGTTCGGTTCGCATTCAAACTCTAACTTTTCTAAAGTTCAAATTCGAACTCGAACTCAATACAAGTCAAAGGGACTCAAAATTTGATTTTTAGAGTGCCCTCCAAGAGGGCATATATGCTAGATATTTGCCATAAAAGGTGTATGGGGGTCTGGGTAGTGCCCTGGGGGACAGGAAACAAGGCCAAAAAGTAAAAAAAATACATTGTTAAAGGGACAGTGAGTTTTCCATGAAATAAGGGTTAAAAATATACTTTTTTATACTTTATATATTTTTTTATAATTAATTATTGGTTTGTTTTTCGGATCCGATAATTCATTCTGTCGATACGATAATTCTGGCGATTCTATCGTTTTTTTAAATTAAATAAAGATCCTTTTTTTCTTATGAATATACATTTCACAACTTTATTTAATCATATTAAAATGGTATGAAAGGAACAAAAAAATTAACAAAATGATTTAAAAAATGCTAAACTGACCCAAATGGTCTGACTTTAAAAATAAAAACCAGAACAAAAGGTTTTAAAACGGAAAAATAGTTGATCAAAATGATCCGAAACGAAAAAAAAAACAACAAATAAAATGATTTAAAACAGACAAAAAAAATTAACCCTTTTGCTGCTGAGGCATTTCACGGCTTCCCTTCACGCCTGTGTGCGGTCTGCTGCTGAGCTAATTTTTAACAGTTTCGCTCCTCTTGTTTAAACGCGTTTTGAAGCCTTATTTTATTATATGACCCAGACATGTTATATATCGTTCTTTCCGGCAGACTCGGCAGATTCATAATATATCATTATTATATGTATGCGTTATGTCCTGTTTGTATATTATAACAAAAAATGCAATAAAATTAGAATTTTCAATGTTTTACAAGGTGTAAAGTGTTTTTTTTTCACATTTTAACATGCGAGTGTTTGCGGTTATATTTTATGAGTTGCGTTTGTTAAAAAAAATTAAATGGGGACTTTGTGTAATTTTCACCCAAAAAAATATAAAATTTTTAACAAGCGCACCCCATACAAAAATCCTTAGTGCAGCATCATTATTCACATTATAATTGAAATGGCAACAATATTGCTGCATTAACAAAACAAAACAATATATTTTATTATATTTTAATTTTTTATAATTTTTAACATTGTCATGTTTGGTATCGTTGTAAAGGCCATGCTCTGGTCGATCCATAGATACCAAACATTAACCGATAGCTGCCGCGGATCGGGAGATAGGGGTTCATTGGAACCCCCTATCTCCACCATTGGTCGCAGTTAGGGGTTAACTCCAGAACTGACGTCATTGTGAGGAGGTCTTGGGACTGTCGGCAGCTGCCGTTCCCCCACGCTGTTGTCTTCCTGCAAAGACGTGACCATGATGGCGGGCAGCATCTTAGCGGGCAGCGGTGGTAGAGAGAGAGCTCATAGCTGGGAGGAGGTGTTGCGTGAAGCTGCAAACAGGGACAAATAAACTAGACCTGAGCCGCACTGAGGATCTTTGGGTTGTGTCGGAGAAGACTTCACGCAGTGCTGCCATCAATATTTTTTGATAAATTCTTGGTTATACAATGAATGTGACTGTGGACAAAAATCCATGTTGTTGTGACATCGCCTAAGCTTAACAAAACCATGCCACGTCGGTAATCAAATCTGAAGGCAGTACAACAAGGGTGTGTTAGTGTGTGACATTTTTTGGCCAGGCAGGCAGTGTAGAATGTGCACAGTCACATTCATGGCCACAAATATGTTGACAAATTTATGACAAAGGGTCCATAGAAATGTCAATAAATTTATTTACATATAATTTTAACAGTGTGGAAACCAAGCAATACATATTAACTTATTAAGTAAGGAAAAGCAACGCACACAAACAGGAAAATATAGAAAAAATATTAAATTTATTTACAACATGCCACATGGAATTGGCAAACTGCCCAACAGGGGCACAAACATAGGGGAGGAGGAGGCTGGTCTCTACTGCCGCTCCAGGATGTCAACGGCGTTATTAAAATGCTCCCTGAATTCCTGGAGCAACTCCTGGATGGCTTCGAGGTTGGTGCTGTGACGTCCTGTGCCCCCTCTGGCAGAGGTGGGAGTGGCCAGTCATGTTTTTGGACATTCTAGCACATCTGGCGCCCCCTCTGGCTTCTATGGATATTGCATTTAGTTCTGGACATTTGGTTCACATCCAAGCCTGGACCTCACCTGGACTTTAATTGTTCTCATTTGGTCATGTGCTATATAAGCAGGCATCGCCCTAAGAAGGGCGCTGCCTCATTCTGATGTTTCAGTCTGCTTTGTTCCAAGCCTTGATCTCCTTGATCCTTATTCACTTACCTTGCAGTTCTGGTAGGGATCTTTTGCTCAGATTCTCCTGTATGTGTTCTAGTTACCCTTTATTACTTTACTTTCAGGTTTTGGGTTTACTCCTTCGCCAGTTCTGTATTTACATCTGTTTATAGTCTCCCAGGTCCTTGGTTATTCATACTGTTTTGTTCATATGGTTCATGTTTGGTATTTATGTTAGCATTTCATGTTTCTTCTCTAGGTTTAAACAGGTTTATGTTTTAACTCATGTTACTCTAGTGTTTAATTCTCTTATGTCTTTCTGCCTATAGTTTCCCAGGTCCTTGGTTGTTCAACTGTTTGTTTATCTATTGTATATTTAGTTCAGGTCTATGGTTTGATTCTAGTGCTCAGGTCTTTTGTTTCATAGTGGTGTTCTGGTTCCTTGCTGTATATATTACTGTTGTAAATAAATCCCTTGTTTTGTTTATACATCCATGGGTCATGTCTGTTAACTGCTCAAGTAGCTCACACCCCTTTTGTGCCATGTCAGGTCAGGCCCACCGTCACAGGTGCCAGCCAGGCGTAGCTCGCCGATCGCCATCCTGACGCTGGACCTGTCAGTGTCCGGTCTGGCTTCTCCTTCTATATATCCAATAAATGAAAGAAGGAAAATACAGTAAGTAAAGCAGGTTTCTATTTTTGACTGAAAGTCTTGAAAAAACATAACAGTCGTATATACCAGAGCTGGCGGCCTCCTGAGGCTCTGACTCCTCCGACTCTTCCTCCACCACCACCGTCAGCATCTCTTCCGGTGCTATATCTAAGAAATTAAAGAAATAAAAAATACCGTAAACAACAAAACTGATTTATTTTTGAACAAAAGTCGATGCAAAATACAACAGTAAAAAAAAAACCTGGACTCGCGACCTCCTGCTGCGGCTCCGGCTCCCTCTCTCCATCATGGCCCTTCTCCTGCTCCTCCTCTGCTATATATAAAAAAATTAAATAAAAATACAGTAAACAAAAAATGTTTCTGTTTTTGACCAAAAGTCGTTGCAAAATAAAACAGTATATACCAGCGCTGGTGGTCGCCCGTGGCTCCCCCTCCTCCTCCACTGGGGCACTGGTGCCCGCCGGGGCAGATGCTGCCTTAGCCTTCCTGTCTTCTGCCAAATCCAAAAAATAACACGTAAATAATGAAGACTGGAAAAAATTGTATATCTATACACTATATTGCCGAAAGTATTGTGACACCCCTCCACTACCCACTAGCACTACCAGCTTGACCCACCACTACTCCCATCTCATAGTTCTAAAGTCACAAAATATTTATTTATTTCCCCTGCACATAGACATATATTACCGTTCAATTCTATATTTTTTTCAGAAGTAAACATTACGTTTATTCAATAAAAACTATTATTTGTGTTGTGTGCATACAAAATGCATTGTGCTGACTGCTTTTAGTTATTTTATAGATGCCTCAGCTTCTGCGAATAAAACTGTGGATATTGCAGAAACAACAGAAATCCGCCATTTTGTTTTTAAATTTGCATCTAAAGCGTTCAATGACACTGCTGTAGCAAACTGAATTGCTGCGCTGCAACAATTCAGCAGCTGCTGAGGACGTATTGAACGCGGCTCTGTTTGGATGCACTTTCAGAAGAACTACATGTCCCATCCTACCACTTAGCAGAGACGCAGAGATTTTTGTTGATGCGCAGGTGGTAGCAAATATTGGGCAAGCTGCGGGTCAGCTCGTATGCATCACTCAATCACAACAACCTCCCCCCCCAGCACTAGGGATGAGCTGTTCGGGTTCGGACGGTTCGGAGTTCGGCCCGAACTTTGGCAGTTCGTGAACTTCAAACTTTTTGCGTGTGTTCAGTTCTAGTTCGAGAAAAAAAAAGAAATTTTGAAACAAGTATAGAAAATGCTTAAAAAAATACTAAAAAAATCTAGAAATAAAGAGACTCTTTACTGCAGAATATTATAATCAACGGTTTATTAGATATTGAATTAAAAACTAATGTATACGTGGAAAGATTATCAACTCTAAATGACCTCTGTTCACAAACGGGCATAACACCAGGTGTTTTTAGTCTGGTAATTAATTTGATACATTGTACACTATACTGAGGGGGTGGGGTGGTGTCTGCTTCTGATTGAGATTTGAGAATTAATTTCCCTCCTAAAACATCCTAATATGCTGCATTTAACTGGTGTTTGAAAAAAATTCAAAATAACATCTAAAGCAATGTTATTTTTCACCTCGGGATTAAACATTCACAGGGTTATTCAGAGAGCGGTGAAAAGCAGGAGAATAACTGGAGAAGTGAAAATTCTAGGTCAAAATAGCCAAACCTGAAAAATTCTCCCATTTAACTCACTTTCCAAATTGGCTATTTGGTCTAGATTGTTCTCTTCTCCTGCCAGTTCTCCTGGCTTTCACCTTTCTCTCAGGGTTGTTCAGAGAAAGGTGAAAACCAGGAGAATGGCAGGAAAAGAGAACAATCTGGACCAAATAGCCGATTTGGAAAGTGAGATAAGGCTAGGGTCAGACTAACGCATTTTTCACAGCGACCGAAAGTGCGTCCAAACGCATTGCCGTATTTGTTCACGGAAAACGGTCATACATCATTCGCATTTTTGTGCGTGATTTTTTACGGATCCAAACCAGGAAACCTTGGGTGTCTGGACGTTATGTTGGCCAGACTTGAGCAGCGTCTGACATCTCCAAATCACGCACACACGCGCCGCTAGTGGACGCAGCGCACTCTGTACGTCCGTACTAGCGCTTCTGCGTTCTCGAAAAAATGCGTTCATTTTCCACTTGCGTTGCTCAGCCGGACTTTCGTGCGACCGTACTTCGTATATTGGCCGTCATTGCCTGTCATTTGCTGCTATTGCGGCCATGATTAAGTGCGCCTAAGCGCACATTAAAAATTTTCTAGTCTGACCCTAGCCTAAATGGGAGAATTTTTCTGGTTTGGCTATTTTGACCTAGAATTTTCCATTCTCCAGTCATTCTCCTGCTCTTCACCGCTCTCTGAATAACCCTGACAGGGTTATTCAGAGAAAGGTGAAACTCAGGAGAATGTCTGAAGAGAAAATTCTAGGTCAAAATAGCCAAACCAGAAAAATTCTCCCATTTATCTCACTTTCCAAATCGGCTATTTGGTCTAGAATTTTCCATTCTCCAGTCATTCTCCTGCTTTTCACCGCCAAAAAATCACTAAACTTTTCTGCGTGTCCGAAAATGTCTCCTCTTTTCATACAGACTGCCGCCCCAAGCAGTTGTTTATGGATAGATTAAAGGAAAAGCATTTACCGTCATTTGAAATGTAATTTTTTGGTTTTTACATATTTCTATACATCCTAGATATCCGCCACTTCACGGGCAGGTTATGGGGAACTCCTAGGCACGATATTTGAAGGAATTTTTCGTTTTTATTTTTAACCCTTATTTCATGGAAAACTCACTGTCCCTTTAAAAACGTTTTTTTTTTAACTTTTTGTCCTTGTTTCCTGTCCCCAGGGCACTACCCGGACCCCCATACACCTTTCATGGCAAATATCTAGCATATATGCCCTCTTGGAGGGCACTCTAAAAACTGAATTTTCAGCTCCATTGACTTGCATTGAGTTCGAGTTCGGGTTCGGATCCGAACATTTGGAAAGTTCGGGTTCGGCTCCGAACCGAACTCGGGGAGTGTTCGGCTCATCCCTACCCAGCACACTACAGTACACAGTGCCAAAAGAAATCCAGTATTGTAATTTCATCTACATACATCAAATATCACAATTTTCACGAATACGTAAAATAACAAAAAAGAAGAGCTATGGCAAAAATGCATGCATGAGTCCTGAAAATGCAGAGCTATACACGTTGCATAAAAACAGGACTAGATAAATCAACGTATTTCTGTGCACATTAGCACATGCAAGCACATTATTATTATTATACAGGATTTATATAGCGCCAACAGTTTGCGCAGCGCTTTACAATATAACATGACACTTACGTTTGGCTATGACGCGACGGATGTGCCTCAGCTGCTCCTGCTTGCGTGCCTTCAGATCGGACCAGCGTTTTCGGAGCTGGTCCTTCGTCCGTTCTTACCCAAATAATTCCGCAATGGTGGTGTGTAGCTTATCAAAGATCCTTGCGCGTATTATTCTTTCTGCCGTAAGGGCCCTTACGGCAGTCGTAATCTTTTTTATCAAATATGCGGACCAGCTCCAACATCTCCTCAAATGCCATGTTGGCCCGCTTCTTCCTGGGTGGTGTCTCTGGGGTGGAAGCAGATGAGGAGGTGTCCGAATGGTACTCTATAAATAAATTCAATATTTTTTGGCCTGTCAAAAAATTGTCAAAACTCTCTACAAAAATGGCTCAATAAAGTTTACGACATCCACGCGCATACGCGACCCGCGGACGAATCGGATCCGATTACGACAGAATTATCGTATCGACAGAATTATTGGATCATTGAAAAAAAGTGATACGCATTTACAAATACAAAATTTACAGAGTCAGCGATATAACCGATAATAGTTAAATATACGATGTCCAAAATTACCGAAGTGGAACCGAAATCATGAATGGAACCGAAATTATGAATAGAGCGAAAATAAATTTCGATTTGACACATTTCAAGTCCATTTGAAAACTCCGAAAATTTTTCGTTTCACCTTGGAAAACATTTTTCGGATCTGCCGGTTTTCGGATCCGATCCGATTCGGAAATTCGGCTGAATCCGAAGACACAAATCGGGAAATTTCGTGAAAATTCTGAAATTCCGAAACCCGAAACGCACATCGCTAATTTGTCCTGGTTTCTGGGTCGCTATACGCTTCCATTTGCCATCTCCTTAACATTTACACCCCTAATACACAATCCGAACAGTTCTGGTTAGACATGACTGCCTTGGTGGCCTCCCTCCCTCCTGGCCTGGTGATTGTGGGCGGTGACATGAACGCGGTCCCCTGTGCGGCTGTTGACAGGCGATCCCCAACCGGGACTAACCGGGCACCGGGACCTGGTGGACAGGATAAGGCTTTTTACACTTTCCTTAGACGCTCAGACTTATTGGACGCGTGGAGGGTTCTTCACCCTGACGAACGGGATTGTACATTCTACTCAGCCCCACACGGTTCTTATTCACGCATAGACCAATTCCTCTGCAACTCAGCTAGTATGGCCAAGGTTTTGCGAGCCGACATACAGACCATGCAGACATTTCCCTACAGCTGGCTGTCCCTCAATCCTGTGGCCCGTGGAAGCTGAATGCCTCTCTTCTCCACGACTCAGACATTGTAGCGCAGGCACGGGTGGCCCTTTAACAATATTTTTCCGAAAACGCTTTGGAGGAGATGTCCCTGGCCACGGTTTGGTCTGCTCACAAAGCCGTACTACAAGGCCACTTCATCAAAGTAGCTACGTTTCGGAAGAAACAGAAACTTAGTTTGGCCCTAGATCTCCAAGCATAACTTCACCGTCTGGAGCAACAACACAAGGCAGATCCCACCCCACCGGGCTTGTCGCCCTCAATGAAGTCAAGAGAGCCCTGAAACAGCTCTTGCTGGATGATGTTGCCAAATCCTTAGTGTGGTCTAGACGGACCTTTTATGAACACTCTAACAAATTATACACACTCTTAGCGTGAAGTCTCAAACCTAGGGGGACTTAAAAATCTATATCCTCTGTCAAGGTGAGCGACGGGAGGGTAGTTACGTCCCCCGACGCTATAGTTAAGGTTTTCACTGAATTTTACGACCGACTTTACAACCACTCCAGGGCCCGGGGGAAGGTGACGGCAGTACCTCGGACCTGATTGGCGACTTCTTATACTCCACACCCTTGTCCGCCCTCACCCAAGCCCAGTCAGCCACTCTTGGAGAGCCGATTACCATGCCGGAGGTCAGAAGGGCACTTGCCGGCCTGAACGGTATGAAAGCCCCCGGACCGGACGGTTTCCATGGAGGTTACTATAAGACCTTCAAGAAAATCTTACTCCCACATTTGACCAGTCTATTTAACAAGCTGTGCGGGGAGACCCGCTTACACCCGGGCATGACCCTGGCTGACATTGCGCTTCTCCCGAAGGAAGGTAGGGACACCTCGAGACCTGAAAACTACCGCCCCATCTCCCCATCTAACTTTGACATTAAACTCCTGGCCAAAATCTTGGCAGATTGACTGAATCCCATGCTGACCTCGCTGATACATCCTGACCAGGTCGGTTTCATCCCCGGTCGACAGCTGTACGAGAATACACCCGGCGTCGCCGACCTGGTGTGGTGGGCAGGATCGACTCGAATACCTTCTCTGCTTCTTTCCCTGGATGTGGAGAAGGCCTTTGACATGGTGGAGTGGCCCTTTCTCTTTCGGTTCGACTGGGACTACCTGACAATTTCCTCAATGTGATACAGGCCCTTTATGAAAATCCGAGAGCTCAGATTAAACTCCAGGGTGCCTCCCGTTCCCCTTTCACCATCTCCAATGGCACGCGACAGGGGTGCCCCTTGTCTCCGATCCTATTTGTGCTAGCTCTAGAATCCCTTCTATCGCGTATACGCCACTCCCCACATATACAAGGTGTCCCTTTGGGCTCCCAAATGTTTACAGTCTCGGCTTACACAGATGACATTAGGGATGTGCGTTTCGGGTTTCGGAATTTCGGAATTTTCACGAAATTTCCCGATTCGGGTTTTTCGATTCGGCCGAAAATCCGAAATTTTTTAGATCCGAAAAAGTTGAATCCGAACAGGTTTCCGAAGCGAATCGAAAAATTTTCGGAATTTCGAATGGACTTGAAATGTGTCAAATCGAAATCTATTGCTTTGAAACGAGAACAGACTTTCCGAAAAAACGAAAAGTTTACCAAATCGAAAATTTTTCGGAATTTTCGAATGGACTTGAAATGTGTCAAATCGAAATCTATTGCTTTGAAACGAGAACAGACTTTCCGAAAAAAACGAAAAGTTTACCAAATCGAAAATTTTTCGGAATTTTCGAATGGACTTGAAATGTGTCAAATCGAAATTTATTTTCCCTCTATTCATGATTTCAGTTCCATTCGGGATTTCGGTACCATTTCGGTAAGTCTGGACATCGTATATTTAACTAGTATCGATTATATGGCTGATTCTGTAAATTTTTTTATTGTTTCCAAAGATCCGATCAGAATTTTCGTATTTTGGTCAGATCCGATTCGTCCGCGGGTCGCGCATGCGCGCGCGCGCACATGTCGTAACTTTATTGAGCCAGTTTTATTGACAACTTTTTGAACAAAAATTTTTTTTTATTATTCTTCATAATGGCCGCTGCCAGAGAGGAGACCTCCTCGTCATCTGTTGATGAAGTTCCACCTGCAGTGCCTGCACCCAGGAAAAAACGCGCCCAAAATATGGCGTTTGAGGAGATGTTGGAGCTGGTCCGCATCTTTGATACCAAAGATTACGATTGCCAGAAGGGACCTTACCGCAGCAAGAATAACGCCAGGAAGGATCGTATCCTGGACAAGCTACGCGCCACCATTTTGGAGAAGTTTGGGAAGGACCGGACAAAGGACCAGCTACGGAAACGCTGGTCTGATTTAAAAGTACGCGAGGAGGAGCAGTTGAGACGCATCCGCCGCGTCATAGCGAAACGTAAGTGTCATGTTATATTGTAAAGCGCTGCGCAAACTGTTGGCGGCGCTATATAAATCCTGTATAATAATAATAATGTGCTTGCATGTGCTAATGTGCGCAGAAATACCTTGATTTATCTAGTCCTTTTTTCATGCAATGTGATTGTGTATAGCTTTGCGTTTTCACAATTCGTCATACAAGCATTTTTGCCATAGCTCTTCTTTTTTGTGATTTTACGTATTCGTGAAAATTGTGATATTTGATGTATGTAGATGAAGTTACAATGCTGGATTTCTTTTGGCACTGTGTGTATAGTCTGTAGTGTGTTGGGGGGGGTTGTGATTGAGTGATGCATACGAGAAGACCCGCAGCTTGCCCAATATTGACTCCAACCTGCGCATCAATAAAAATCTCTGCGTCTCTGCTAAGTGATAGGATGGGACATGTAGTTCTTCTGAAAGTGCATCCAAACAGAGCTGCGTTCAATACAGCCTCAGCAGCTGCTGCAGCAGTGTCATTGAATGCTTTAGATGCAAATTTCAAAACAAAATGGTGGATTTCTGTTGTTGTTTCTGCAATATCCAGTTTTATTATTCGCAGAAACTGAAAGTGAAACTGAGGCTGAGGCCTTCTATAAAATATCTAAAAGCAGTCGCACAATGCGCTTTGTACGCACACAACACCAATAATAGTTTTTATTGAATTAACGTAATGTTTACTTCTGAAAAAAAATATATAATTGAACGGTAATATATGTCTGTGCAGAGGAAATAAATAAATATTTTGTGACTTTAGAACTATGAGATGGGAGTAGTGGGGGGTTAAGCTGGTAGTGGGGTAGTGGAGGGGTCTCGCAATACTTTCGGCAATATATTGTATAGATATACCATTTTTTCCAGTCTGCATTATTTACGTGTTATATTTTTTGGATTTGGCAGAAGACAGGAAGAGGGCACAGGACGCCGAATCTGCCCGGGCAGGGACCAGTGCCCCAGCGGAGGAGGAGGAGGAGCCACGGGCGTCCACCAGCGCTGGTATATACTGTTTTATTTAGCAACGACTTTTGGTCAAAAACAGAAACATTTTTTGTTTACTGTATTTTTTATTTCTTTAATTTCTTACATATAGCACTGGATATACAGACGGTGGTGTTGGGTTGGAGGAGTCGGAGGAGGAGCAGGAGGAGGCCGCCAGCTCTGGTATATACTACTGTTATATTTTTTCAAGACTTTCAGTCAAAAATAGAAACCTGCTTTACTTACTGTATTTTCCTTCTTTCATTTATTGGATATATCGAAGAAGCCAGACCGAGCAATCAGGAGGCGATTGGCGAGCTTCGCCTGGCAGTCAGGACACTGGATTCCATCCATGAACTGCTGCAGGAACTCCGGGAACACCTTACTAACACCGCGGACATCCTGGAGCGGCAGTAAGAGTCAATATGGATGTGCCTCAGCTGCTCCTGCTCGCCTGCTTTGAGGTCGGACCAGCGTTTTCTGATCTGGTCCTTCGTCCCGTCTTTCCCAAACACCTCCAGGATGGTGGTGCGCGTAGCTTGTCAATGATACGATCCTTCCTAAAATTATTCTTCCTGCCGTAAGGGCCCTTACTGCAGTCATAATCTTTGTAATCAAAGATGCGGACCAGCTCCAACATCTCCTCAAATGCCAGTAATTCTAAAATGTATGTTTGTTTGTGTTGTTTGTGCCCCTGTTGGGCAGTTTGCCATCCTTGGCATGTTCCCTTCCCTTCCCTTCCCCATTTTGTAAATAAATTTTCTATTTTTTCTATATTTTCCTGTTTGTGTGCGTTGCTTTACGTTAATAAGTTAATTATGTATTGCTTGGTTTCCACACTGTTAAACACGTCGATGCGGAGGACGCGCTCAGCGCGTCCTCCGCATGGCTGCTGGTATGCGGAGGACGCGCTGAGCGCATCCTCCCTTTGGGGTCAGCGTTCGGCCGGGTTCCGGCCGATCGCTGGCCCCCCCGGTGCGGGCTGACATCCTCGATGTCAGCCCAGCATCCGTAACCGCCGCCGGTGAAATTAGGTGTCATCGCGACCTCTCTCCCTCCCGATCGGCGGCGTTGCGGGGGTTAACCCAGGCACCAATTGGAAGGGCACAGCCTGCCCTTCCAAATGGTGCCTGGCATTAACCCCTGGGGAGCTGGATCGCGAATCGGTGCTGAAAAGCGCCGGTTCGTGATCCTTTCCCGGAGCTGGCCGACATCTTGGATGTCGGCCAAGCCTCCGGGAACTCCCCCTGAGGACTGGCGTCATCGTGCGTAGCACGATGACGCCAGTCCTAGAGTTAACCCCTAACTGCCACCAACGGTGGAGATAGGGAGTTCCAATGAACTCCCTATCTCCCGATCCGTGGCAGCTAGGGGTTAAAGTTTGGTATGGTTGGATCGGCCAGAGCATGGCCGTTCCAACGATACCAAACACTACAGTGAAAAAAGTTTTTTTAAAAAAATTAAAAATAAAAATATATTTTAAAAAAATATATAAAAATTAAATAAACATTTTTTTTTTCTTTTTTTTGGTTCGTTAATGCAGCAATATTGTTCCCATTTCAATTATAATGTGAACAATGATGCTGCACTAACGAGGTGCTGGGGCAATATCCACGAGGAGCTGGGGCATGTCCACGAGGAGCTGGGGCATGTCCACGAGGAGCTGGGGCATATCCATGAGGTGCTGGGGCAATATCCACGAGGAGCTGGGGCATGTCCACGAGGTGCTGGGGCATGTCCACAAGGAGCTGGGGCATATCCATGAGGTGCTGGGGCAAATCCACGAGGAGCTGGGGCATATCCACGAGGTGCTGGGGCAATATCCACGAGGAGCTGGGGCATGTCCACGAGGTGCTGGGGCAATATCCACGAGGAGCTGGGGCATGTCCACGAGGTGCTGGGGCATGTCCACGAGGAGCTGGGGCATATCCACGAGGTGCTGGGGCAAATCCACGAGGAGCTGGGGAATGTCCACGAGGTGCTGGGGCAATATCCACGAGGAGCTGGGGCATGTCCACGAGGTGCTGGGGCAATATCCACGAGGAGCTGGGGCATGTCCACGAGGTGCTGGGGCAATATCCACGAGGAGCTGGGGCATGTCCACGAGGAGCTGGGGCATGTCCACGAGGAGCTGGGGCATATCCACGAGGTGCTGGGGCAAATCCACGAGGAGCTGGGGCATGTCCACGAGGTGCTGGGGCAATATCCACGAGGAGCTGGGGCATGTCCACGAGGTGCTGGGGCATGTCCACGAGGAGCTGGGGCATGTCCACGAGGTGCTGGGGCATGTCCACGAGGAGCTGGGGCATATCCACGAGGTGCTGGGGCAATATCCACGAGGAGCTGGGGCATGTCCACGAGGAGCTGGGGCATGTCCACGAGGTGCTGGGGCATGTCCACGAGGAGCTGGGGCATATCCACGAGGTGCTGGGGCAATATCCACGAGGAGCTGGGGCATATCCACGAGGTGCTGGGGCAATAACCACGAGGAGCTGGGGCATGTCCACGAGGTGCTGGGGCATGTCCACGAGGAGCTGGGGCATATCCACGAGGTGCTGGGGCAATATCCACGAGGAGCTGGGGCATGTCCACGAGGAGCTGGGGCATGTCCACGAGGTGCTGGGGCATGTCCACGAGGAGCTGGGGCATATCCACGAGGTGCTGGGGCAATATCCACGAGGAGCTGGGGCATGTCCACGAGAGCTGGGGCATATCCATGAGGTGCTGGGGCAATATCCACGAGGAGCTGGGGCATGTCCACGAGGTGCTGGGGCATGTCCACGAGGAGCTGGGGCATATCCACGAGGTGCTGGGGCAATATCCACGAGGAGCTGGTGCATGTCCACGAGGAGCTGGGGCATGTCCACGAGGTGCTGGGGCATATCCACGAGGTGCTGGGGCAATATCCACGAGGAGCTGGGGCATGTCCACGAGGAGCTGGGGCATATCCATGAGGAGCTGGGGCATATCCATGAGGATGTCGGATGTCGGCCAAGCTTCCGGGAACTCCCCTGAGGACTGGCGTCATCGTGCATAGCACGATGACGCCAGTCCTGGAGTTAACCCCTAGTTGCCACCAATGGTGGAGATAGGGGGTTTATTGGAACCCCTATCTCCCGATCCGTGGCAGCTAGGGGTTAAAGTTTGGTTCCAACGATACCAAACACTACAGTGAAAAAGTTTTTTTTAAAAAATTAAAAATAAAAAAATATTTAAAAAAATTTATAAAAAAAAATAAAAAATGTTTTTTCTTTTTTTTGGTTTGTTAATGCAGCAATATTGTTCCCATTTCAATTATAATGTGAACAATGATGCTGCACTAACGATTTTTGTATGCGGTGCATTTGTTAAAAATCGTGTAATTTCCCCCAAAAAAAAATGTAACGAGACCCCATCTCTAATTTTTTTAACAAGCGCACCCCATACAAAATATAACCGCAATTGCTCGCATGTTAAAATGTGAAAAAAAAAACACTTTACACATTGTAAATTATTGAAAAATCATATTTTATTGCATTTTTTGTTATAATATACAGACAGGTCATGACGTATACATATAATAATGACATATTATGAATCTGCCGAGTCTGATGGAAAGAACGATATATAATATGTCTGGGTCATATACTAAAATAAGCCTTCAAAACACGTTTAAACATGACGAGCAAAACCGGTAAAAATTAGCTCAGCACAGGGACGGGAAAAGCCTCAGCAGCGAAAGGGTTAATTAAAAAAACACGATAGAATCGCCAGAATTATCGTATCGACAGAATGAATTATCGGATCCGAAAAACAAACCAAAAATTTATTATAAAAAATATATAAAGTAGTATTAAAAAAGTAAACCATAGTAGTTTTCATCAAAACGAATAGAGTTAGGCTAGGGACAGATGAGCGCATTTTCTGCAGCCACCGTCAAAATGTACGTCGATGCGTGCGCACGCATTTTTTCACGGAATGCGCTTGAGTGGTCGGACGATGCTCAATTCTGGACGTATTCCATGACGGTGGGGTGAAAAAAGAGAATAATCAGATGAATCTAATCACTTTAAAAATGATAAAATAAGGGCAAGGGCTATAAAAAGGTGTTTTGGGGATGGTGGCGTTTTTCTAAGATGGATCCTGCACACGTCTTTGTGTTTGGTGTGATGGGGTACCTGTACCTAAAGAGGAAGAGAAAGCGGCGAACCTGGGTTCATGAAATCAACGCTGCCAGACCCACGCATGGACACTTTGTGACGCTGTACAGGCCACTGCGAGAGAGGGACCCCGCGAAGTTCTTCAACTACATGCGGATGTCCATCGCCTCCTTTGATGAACTGTTGTCGCGGGTACGGGAGCCGCTGACCAAGAGGGACACCAACATGCGGCCCGCCATACCACCGGAGGAGATGCTGGTCATCACTTTGAGGTACGTACTGTCACACACCTGTATACATGACATCGCTGCCAGTCACCTGACATGAGTGCATCATGTCTGTAGTCACATGCCCACTGTTACATGCACACACACACACACGGGCATCACATCACACGTACATAATCATAAATGACTCCGACAACAATGTTGAAAAATAATACTATAATATGAAAAGAAACTGTAATATATTATGGACATATATTACAAGTCGTAAAGTGAAGGTCAGTATATATACAAAATCAAAACAATAACACATAACAAACAATAATAAAACATATTTAGGTCATGTATCAAAGTTGCTGATACCGCGGAGCATCTGGGTCATGAGGGCTGGTGGTGTGGCTACAGCTGGACCCCGACTCCGTGTGTGGCCTGGCTCCAGGGGGCATGGCTGGGTGGGTGGACAGCACCTCACTGGAGACGGAAGATCCACTGGCGGATTGTGGCACAGCATGGTAGGCGGCTGCGTGATGGGGACGTGAAAGGATGTCCTCCAATATCGCGAGAGATCTGTGGCGATACTCCATTTTCTCCGCCTCGCTCATCCTGTTCAGGAGGAGCGTACATGCATTGGAGAACGACATGTCGACGGAGTCCGCAAGCATGCAGCGTTGGTGTGCATGGGTGGTCTGTGCCTCCATGAACATGACCATGGCCTGCTCCAGGTCTGCAGCCTGTGCCCTTCTCTTCTGGCCAGGTCTGGTGCTGGCCGTTGTCGCGGTACCTGCCACCTGTGGTGTCGCCAAATCCTCCTCCATCTGCGACTCAGCACCACCCTGGTTCTCCTCCTCCTGGCAGCTGGCTGAATCTCCTGGCACCATTTGTTGTGCCTGGGTGCCGGAGGTCGATGGCTGGTCCATGCTGCTGACAGACCTGCGCGGCTCCTGGGTCCTGCGGAGGAACGATAGCTGCTCTGCATAAATGTACCCCCGGACCTTTTTCGCACCAGCTCCAGAGCGCGCAGCCATGGCCTGCTTCTTCTGGACGCGCATGTAGTTGTCGCGTACTGTGCGCCATTTGTTCATTGCCTCTTGTGCTGAAAAACATGATGAGAGTGACATTAGCTTGTGTTCATGGTATGTGATCATATTCAAACATTTGTGTTTTGTCTTCTAGGTATCTCGGTAGTGGGTGCAGTTTGAAGGATCTGCATTATAGCTTCCGCGTTGGCAGATCAACAGCTGGTGAGATCGTCCGCAAGGTGTGCCAAACCATATGGGAGACCATGAAGGGCGAATGTTTGCCAAGACCGACACATACGGCATGGCTGGAAATTGCAGCAGGATTCTGGGGGAGAGCCAACTTTCCAAACTGCCTGGGAGCCGTGGATGGCAAACATGTCCGCATAGTGAAGCCACCGCACAGCGGCTCACTGTATCAGAATTATAAACATTACTTTTCTATTGGCCTACTGGCGGTGTCAGATGCCAACTATAGTTTCGTGTATGTGGATGTCGGTTCATACGGCAAGGACTCTGACTCCACACTGTTCAGGAACTCCACACTGTGGAATGAAATTGAGAGTGGGACCCTGAACATCCCCAGACCCGCACCATTGCCTGGCAGTGACGTGACAGTCCCCTATGCCTTCGTGGGTGACGAAGCATTCGGCCTATCCACACACCTCCTACGGCCCTACTCTGGGACACACCTGACTGTGAAGAAGCGGGTGTTTAATTATAGGCTGTCGCGGGCGAGACGGTATGTGGAGTGTAGCTTTGGCATACTGACCAACAAGTGGAGGATTCTACATAGACCGCTGGATGTGAATGTGGACTTCTGTGTGGACATAGTGAAATGCTGTTGCATTCTACATAATTATGTGCGGGCCAGGGATGGTTTTAATTTTGACGATACCCTCACAGTTGTCGGTCTTGAGGATGATGTGAACTATGACATCATAGCTGTGAATAGATACAGCAACAGGTATCGCGATGCTCTATCTAATTATTTCATCAGTGATGCAGGTGAGGTGCCCTGGCAGCTGGGGAGCATTTGAGTTTCACATCAATGATTTCATTTGTTTGTTTATTATTATTTTTGTGATTTACATTTATGGGATTATGAATTAAATAATATTATACTCACTCTGTATGTGCTGCTCCTTCTCGGACCAGGTATCGTACTCCGGGTACACCTGACGGGACACCTCGACCCATGCGCTCGCCTTCCTCCCCTTGTCCTTATAACGCTCGCAGGCCGTATCCCAGATCCCTGGATGCTCCCCCACAGCGCTTATCAGCCTCTCCACGTCCATCTCTGGTCCAGCAGCCATGTTCAACGGTCGCAGGTACACTCCAACGAAATGCAGGAAACTTTGGCAGTTTGGACGTGATGTAGGCCGCACACTAGCAGCGTCTGACGTCTCCTAATCACGCACACACGCTGCCATGCGGCCGCCGCGCACTTTGTACGTCAGTAGCAGCGGTTTCACGTTCTGATAAAAATGCGTTCATTTGCTGGTTGCGTGGTGTCGGCGCACTTTTGTACGCACGTACTGCGTATATTGGCCGTCATTGGCCGTTATGTGCTGCTACTGCCGCCGTGATTTAGTGCGTCTGCACGCGCGTTCCGACTGCCCCACTCTGACCCTAGCCTTAGACAGCTTTGAAACGAGAACAGACGTTCCGAAAAAACGAAAAGTTCCGAAAAACGAAAAATTGTCGATATACCGAAAACCATGTACAATTCCGAAAAACGAAAAGTTCCGAAATACGAAAAGTTCCGAAATACGAAAAATTGGCGATATGCCGAAAACCATGTACAATTCCGAAAAACAAAAATTTTCCGAAATAACGAAAAGTCGATACAGAAACCTAGTAAAGTGACCCGAAAATACGAAAAATGGTCGATATTCCGAAAAATAAATGTACCCGAAAAACGAATCGAACCGAACCGAATCGAAACGGAAAGCAGTCGAAACGAGCCGAATCGAAAAGTTTAAAAATTCGAAAAATCGAATCGAATCGAATCGAAAAAAAAATCGGTGCACATCCCTAGATGACATATTACTCTCCCTGACAGACCCCTTACGCTCCATGCTCCACCTCCATGACTTGTTGACCTCCTATGGAACTCTTTCGGGGTTTATGGTCAACCTTACTAAATCCCAGGCGATGCCCTTACACATGTCGCCAGAGATGGTTGCGGATATAGCGTCCCATTTCCGCATTCCGATTGTACGGACGTCACTAGAGTATCTTGAGGTTTCCCTGACTAGCGACTCCACACGTTTGTTTTCTGCCAATTTCCCGCCCGTGATATGACAGATTAGGAAGTACCTAGAGGACTGGACTGAGAAGCTGATCTTGTGGACATCTCTCACTCTGTAAAGATGAATATTCTACCCAGGCTCCTGTTACTTTTTCAAGCGCTGCCAGTGGCGGTCACTCGGCGGGACCTAGCAGGGATTCAATCCGCGGTAGACGCGTTCATTTGGCAGAATAAAAGACGGAGAGTAGCCCGGAAAATATTATATCATCCTAAAACTAGAGGTGGATTGGGTCTCCCTAAATTTTATATGTTTTATTGCGCGGCCCAACTGGCGCGGGTAGTTGCTTGGTACGCACCAGCGGAGGACAGACGTTGGGTGGCACTGGAGACTGCGCTTATTTCCCCTGACCGCCCACACATGTCTTTGTGGCTACCCAGACCTTCGCGCCCCTTGCCCCGCACGGTTTGCCAGGCGATAGCCACCTCTTTACGCATCTTTGACCTCGCCTGCTCCAAATTCTCCTTAGCCACAACGCCGTCACCTATGACCCCGCTCTTCCGCAACCCAGCATTCCCGCCAGGGATGAACCCTCCAGACTTCAAAACACTTGAGACGACGGGACTTAGACGTTTTGGTGACGTATTGACCAAGGGTAGGAGGGTGACCTTTGCAGACCTCTCCGCTAGGGCCGTACTTAGACCTTTTGACTACTTTCGCTTTATGCAGCTGCAGCATTATATAGATTCGGAGGCCTTAGTTCACATAGCCAAAACACCCCTGAACTGGTTTGAGAAGCTCTGCTCTGCGTCGAGTGTCCCTAGGGGCCTGATTTCGACTATATATTATTCGCTGTGTTCGGGCTCTAGGGAATGGGGCGAGCTAGCCTATTGCGCTCGCTGGGAGGCCGATTTGCAAGAATCATTGATGGGGATGAATGGGAGGAAATTTTGGAGGCTACGGTGAAGTCCTCCATCTGTGTCACCCACCAAGAACAGTCATTCAAGATGCTATTTAGATGGTACACAACCCCTGTGGTCCTATGCAGGATGAGGAGGACCACTAACGATTATTATGCTGGCATAACTGTGGGGTGCAGGGTACATTTATACACTTGTGGTGGGACTGCCCGAGGGTCAAGGAATACTGGGGGAGGGTGGGTCGTTTACTGACTTCGGTATTCAAAAGACCCGTCCCTGTGGATCCTTGGGACTTCTTGCTCTCTCTGCCGAAAACTGGTTTCACGAACCCCGAGCAGGCATTACTATGATGTATCCTCCTGGCCGCCCGCAGATCCCTGGCTTCTCAATGGCTGTCGGATGTCCTGCCTACAATGCGTCTCGTGAGAGCTAAAGTATCCGATGTGAGGCTCATGGAGGAGCTGACAGCAATCGTACACCAAACACTTCCCAAATTTGAGAAAACTTGGCATCTGTGGGATGATTATTTGGGAGTAACAAGTTGAAATGTCTATCTCAAGCAATTAATTAAAGTTTGTAAGACCTGGTTGGAAATGTTCACCCCTCCCTTTTTTTTTTTTTTACTTTTTCTTTCCCCTTTGTTTGTGTTTATTATTTGTCTTTGTCTATGCCCATCCTCAGATGCGGTTACACCTAGGTACCTGTCAATTGATCTCTGTATTTTCATATGCTTGACGAGAATTGTTTGTTTTAAACAGAACACGGTACAACACTTGAAGAGAATAATCGCCTCCAATTGTCCGTCCTTTAACCCCTAAGACCCTGTCTTAGGCACACCTTGAGTTAACTCTACTTCTGCGCAGGGAGAGAGAAATCCTTCAAAGAAAACACACGAGACATGTATCTCAGTCTGGCATTTCTCTCTGCCGTTTCAACGTTTTTGACACACTTTTTATGCTTGTAACGAAAACGTTGTCTCTTTATTTTATTGGATAACATTTCAAAACATAGCATAGTTCATTGGCCAGTTTCAATACAGGTCTGGTGACGCATTTCTGGACAGTCCCGTGGCCCGAGATATGTGATTTCTTGAGACATGTGATTTCTTGCGAACATCAGCACTTTGTCATTTTAAAGACATTTGCAAACATCAGCATTTTGTCATTTTAAAGACATTTGCAAACATATTGAGAAGTGAAACTTAATCCTATAATACTGCTGATTATTAAATTTATCTTAAAACTATTTCTTATATTTAAACCTTAATTTATCTATTAATATTATAATTCATGGGGTGTTATTTAACTACTTATAGGGTCCTTCTTATAGGTTAGCAGATGGTGGTCTGAGGATTCCTTTTCCTTCAATCCCCTCTTAGAATCATAGTATGATCATACTATTTGATTCTTTCTTTGTTTCATCTATCTACTGTAAGTTAGTATGGGTTGGGGTTCTTTCTGGTAGGGGGTGTGGACAATAGGGGTTGTGACATATCTTTTTCTTCCCCCACATGCGTCTCCATACTCTTCGAAAAGGATCCTTGGTTGTCATCTTCTCCTTGTTGGAGGCCAGGGCTATCTGCCCTCGTGAGTGTCTCTTGGTCCGGGTCCTCTTCCTGATGGAGGCCAAGGCTATTAGCTGCCCCCGTTAGTGCCCCTTGCAGGATTCTCTTGATCCTGGAGGCGTGGATCCAGACCGGGCTGTCCTCTGTCAGTATAGCTGTGCGGGTTACGGCTACCACCGTGGTCTCTGGTCCATAGGCAAAATCCTCTGGTCTTTTTCCTTTCTGTAGCCGCTTTACCAGCACCTTGTCTCCTGGATTAAATGGGTGGGTAGGTTTGTCTGAAAGAAAGGGGGACTTAAATATAACTTCGTCTCTGGTTGTCTCGAGGGTTGAGATCAGCTGCCTAACATATTCATCCCTTATCTGCTCTAAGTCCCCTGTCTCCACTGTTAGCCTACCTGTAGACCATGGTAATGGAAAGGGTCTGCCCATAAGTATCTCGAAGGGGGAGTAGCCTGTGTTCCTATTAACCGCCATTCTGATTTCAGCCAGAATGATGGGGAGTACCAATTTCCAATTCTTAAAGGTGCCCCCTGTTGCTTTCCTAAGGCGGTCCTTTACCGAACGGTTCATTCTTTCGACCAACCCGGAACTTTGCGGGTGCCAAGGAATGTGGTATTTCCATTCCACCTGCAAAGCTTGGACTAGACTCTTACTTACACGTGAGGTGAATGCTGTGCCTTTATCGGAATTGAGCTGCAGCGGGACTCCCCATCGTGGGATTATCTCCCGTGTCAGTATACGCACTACAGTTTTTGCATCTTCTGCCTTTGTGGGAAATACCTCAGGCCATCGTGAAAACATATCCACGATGACTAGAGCATATTCTTGCCTTTTACCTTCTGTCTGAGGAATGTGTGTGAAATCTATTTGTAGGTGCGTGAAGGGGGTGGTAGGGTAGTCTAGATGTTGATGGTCTACCTTGTGTGGATTGTTTGGGTAATTCCTAAGGCATATAATACATCTTGAGACATAATCTCGTACCAGGCTGTGCAAATTCTGGATGTAAAAATGCTGACTGAGTAAGGTGATGGTTGTAGCGATACTATTGTGGCCTACCCCATGAAAATGATCAATGAAAAGAGAGGCGCTACTCTGGGGAATACAGGGTTTCCCATCTTTGGTAATTAGGCCAGTATTTGAATTTTTTTGTAAAATGGGGTAGCACCAATCTTTTAGCTCTTCTGTGGTTGCATATTTTTGTAAGGTACAAAATAATTGATCCCCATCCAGTGTGGGAGGTCGCAAAACCGGCATTACTAGTTTAGCTATGTCCTGTTGTGCTGCTCGTTTAGCTGCTTGGTCAGCCAGATGATTCCCTTTTGCAATAGGATCTGAGGCTCTGGTGTGTGCTCTACAATGTAACACCGCTATCTGAGAGGGCATAAGAATGCTTGCTAGGAGGTCCGTGACCAGGGTCGAATGGGAAATCTTCTTGCCATCTGCGGCCACAAATCCCCTCTTTTCCCATATCGTCCCATGGTCATGGACCACACCATAAGCATATTTGGAGTCAGTGTATATCGTGACAGGTCTACTCGCATAGAGCCTGCATGCTCGTGTTAATGCAATCAGTTCTGCTGCCTGGGCAAACTGGTAGGGTACAGGCCCTGACTCTAGAACAGTGTCAGGGAGTTGAACCACTGCATAGCCTGCATGATAAGTGTTGTCATTGGGGCGGGTACAGGAGCCGTCAACAAAGACGACATCTGCATCCGGAACAGGTATTGACATGAGATCAGGGCGGGGTGCAGTTTCAGACTCAATGGAGAGAGCACAGTCATGTTCGAGTGGGATGGTATCTGAGGGATTCTTAAGACCCAGTAAAGCGTTTAGGATTGGTGCTGGACCAGAGACACTTGAACTGTATTCTATGTGCAGTGCAGGGTTGCTTAGCAGTGTGACTTCATATCCACTAAAGCGCTGTGATGACATGTGCTGTGTATGTATGCCCTTAAGTAAAGATAAAACATCATGGGTTGTGTGTAGGTGAGTTTCGTACCCTAGTGTGTATTGGCTTGCCATACTAACGGCCATTGCACATGCTGCCAGGGCACGCAAACAGGCTGGCATCCCTTGTACCGTTACTGGCAGAATCTTTGAAAAAAATGCTATGGGGCGCAACCGGCCCTCATGTTCTTGCGTCAGTACCACGGCCGTGGTTTTACAATTGTCCCTTGCAAACAGATGAAATGAAAGTACATAATCAGGGAGGCCTAGCGCGGGGCTTGTCATCATTGCATTCCTGAGAACCTTAAAGGCATTTAACATTTCATTAGACCACGTTATCATATTGGATTGACCCAACAGGGTGGCTTGTCTCAGAATGTTATCGTAGTAGGAGCAGTCAGGGATCCACTGTCTGCAATAGTTTATCATGCCTAAGAATGACAGCATGTCCTTCTTAGTTTTCGGGTTGACCAGGCCCGTGACAGACTGGACTCTCTTCTGACTGATGCTCCGTTCCCCCTGTCTGAGAACAAACCCTAAATATTCAACTTGCGTTTGACACCACTGCATTTTTTTAAGGGAGACCTTGTGCCCACATTCCTGTAACCACCTAAGAAGTGATTTACCATCCTCCCGGCAGGCCTCCTCTGATGGACTGCATACGAGGAGATCATCCACGTATTGCAGCAGGACAGAACCATGGCTGGGGTGCCAGGATTTCAGAGTGGCCTGCAGTACAATACTGTAGACCACCGGGGCGTCAACGTACCCCTGAGGTAACCTTTTCCATGTAAATTGGGTGCCTTCAAATGTGAATACGAACAGTAATGCCGTTTCCAGATGTATAGGGATGCTAAAAAATGCATTCTTCAGGTCAATTACAGAAAAATGTGTATGTGTCGCTGGAATGGATGAGAGTAATGTTGTAATGTCCGGGACTATTGGTGCAATGGGGATGACAAGGGAGTTAATGGCACGTAGATCTTGTACAAACCGCACTGTACCATCTGGTTTGCGTACAGGGTTAATTGGGGTACTGAAGGGGGAGACTACAGGTTCCAGGATGCCATCCTGTAGAAACTGGTCAATCATAGGACGTAGTCCGTCCTCCTTTTCTTTGGACAATGTTTAAGAATTCTATTAATATCTTCTATTTCTATAGCCTTTTTGAGCAATTTATCTCCTACTGTCATAAACGGAAAGTGATTTTGTTTCTCAGCACAAAATGTGTAAAATTCGGGAGGTTTCATCTCTGTTCCTGTTTGTGTGCGTGTTTTGATCTTAGGGATCGGACTTTTTATATCTTCCTCTTTTTCTTCTGCACTTTTCTCGTCTATCATATTTATGTCCCTAGTATCTTCTATTTGTGGTTTACTAGGGGCTGACGATGTACATTCGATTGCTGCAACAGCACTGAGTATTTCGGTGTCTTGGAAACCAGCAAGTGAAGGATACATTGAGTATTTGTAAGAGGGAGGGGAGCGAGGGCCCCAGTCCGCTCGTGGGACTTCCTGTTTTCTTCGTAGTATGCTTAATTCTATTTGATGTAATCTTTCGCTATTTAGACCATCTGGACTTGGTTTCTTGCATTGTTTGTTGGCTCTATTAAACCAGTATCCTGCCACTATTAACCACTGCTCTCCTCCCAAATGCATGTATTTCATATCCCATTGAGGGTCTCCTGCATAGTGGGGCCATGCCTCGGTGTCACCAAGACATAAGCCCTTGACCATGTCCATATGAAATGGACTGTTATCTCCTTGTCTGGGAAATGGGTCACAGCTCCCAACTGCCTCTGTCCAAACTGCCATATTATTCACCCAAGGGTTAACAAGATAGTAATCTGTTCCTTCTACCCTTGCTACATATTGCTTGCATGTTTCTCCCACCAAAGGAAGGGGGTATTCTTTTATCTTACTGCTCTGTGTACCCATTGTTTCTAGTACGAGTTTCAATATCAGAAAACAGATAATCTATTACAATATTTTAGTATCAAGAGGAAAGAAATATAAAGGGATAGTTTTCTCATAGTGCTCGACTGCCACGGAAAAAATCCATGCGTCTTCCAAAAACATGAGAAAGTCACTGACCCGAGCGACTACGGGTTAACTGGTTTCAGGCAGCCATGACCAATTCTGCCTTAAGAGTAGGACAAGAAAGAAAGAACTTATATAATTTACTCTATTATCACAACTGAGGGACGTCTGTCTTACCTTACAGATCGTTCAACAGTGAATCTTAACACTCTAATATTCTTATACTCTATACATTTTATGAGGGTTAACGCAAGGTGTGATCAATTGGACATATAATGTCCCTTCTATGAGTGTGGTCCCTGACCTACTCCTTCTTTAAATAAACGGCCCCTGGCAACGTTTTCTTTTAATTTGTATCCCTGATACACTATAGGACATGGACAACTAATTTTAGTTCGAGATAAACGTTGTCATTGCCCTCGTCCAGACAAGACAATATACTCACCAGGACGAGGGGTGACCGTTCATGTCGGCAGTGCCTCCAGATTGAAGAGAATAATCGCCTCCAATTGTCCGTCCTTTAACCCCTAAGACCCTGTCTTAGGCACACCTTGAGTTAACTCTACTTCTGCGCAGGGAGAGAGAAATCCTTAAAAAAAAAACACACGAGACATGTATCTCAGTCTGGCATTTCTCTCTGCCGTTTCAACGTTTTTGACACACTTTTTATGCTTGTAACGAAAACGTTGTCTCTTTATTTCATTGGTTAACATTTCAAAACATAGCATAGTTCATTGGCCAGTTTCAATACAGGTCTGGTGACGCATTTCTGGACAGTCCCGTGGCCCGAGACATGTGATTTCTTGAGACATGTGATTTCTTGCGAACATCAGCACTTTGTCATTTTAAAGACATTTGCAAACATCAGCATTTTGTCATTTTAAAGACATTTGCAAACATATTGAGAAGTGAAACTTAATCCTATAATACTGCTGATTATCAATTTATCTTAAAACTATTTCTTATATTTAAGGCTAGGGTCAGACTGAGGCAGTGCGAACGCGCGTTCTGGCGCACATAATCACGGCCGCACTAGCAGCAGATGACGGGCAATGACAGCCAATATACGAAGTACGGTCGCACAAAAGTCCGGCCGCGCAACGCAAGTGGAAAATGAACGCATTTTTTCGAGAACGTTAAACCGCTGGTACTGACGTACAGAGTGCGCTGCGTCCGCATAGCAGCGTGTGTGCGTGATTAGGAGATGTCAGACGCTGCTAGTGTGCGGCCAACATAACGTTCAAACAGCCGGATTTCCCTAGACTTCTTTTCACCCCATCGTCATGAAATACGTCCAGAATTGCGCATCGTCTGACCACTTAAGCGTATTCCGTGAAAAAATGCGTGTGCACGCATCGACGTACATTTTGACGGTGGCCGCAGAAAATGCGCTCATCTGTCCCTAGCCTAAACCTTAATTTATCTATTAATATTATAATTCATGGGGTGTTATTTAACTACTTATAGGGTCCTTCTTATAGGTTAGCAGATGGTGGTCTGAGGATTCCTTTTCCTTCAACACTCATAAATAAAGAATTGGAAAAAAAAAGGAGAGTCTTCCCTTTTAAGTGGTGCCAGGCTTTAACCCCTTAGGCACCGGGTCGCACTTCGGCACCGAAGTGCGGCCTAGCTCCGGTGGGGCCGCCATCTTGGATCGCAGCTCCACCCCCGGGTCCCTCCTCACTGCCTGACAACCTCACGCATAGCGTGATGACGTCAGATAGCCGGGGAACCCCTAGCTGCCCAGAATCCCCTGGTAGAGATAGGAGGTTCATTTGAGGGTTCACAGAGATGCTGTGAGGCCGTGTATAGAGATGCTGTGAGGCCGTGTATAGAGATGCTGTGAGGCCGTGTATAGAGGTGCTGATGGGGTTGTGTATAGTTGTGTAGGCGCACTTAATCACGACCGCACTAGCAGCAAATGATGGGCAATGACGGCCAATATACGAAGTACGGTCGCACGAAAGTCCAGCTGCGCAATGCAAGTTGAAAATGAACGCATTTTTTTCGAAAACGCAGAACTGCTAGTACGGACTTACAGAGTGCGCTGTGTCCACTAGCGGCATGTGTGCGTGATTTGGAGACGTCCGACCCTGCTCATGTCCGGCCAACATAACGTCCAGATACCCAAAGTTTCCCGGTTTGGATCCGTAAAAAAATCACGCACAAAAATGCGCATCGTATGACCGTTTAAGCGCTTTCCGTGAAAAAACACCTCAATGTGTTCGGACGCACTTTTTGACAGTCGCTGTGAAAAATGCGTTAGTCTGACCCTAGCCTTATCTCACTTTCCAAATGGGCTATTTGGTCCAGATTGTTCTCTTTTCCCATCAGCATCTCTATACACAGCATCTCTATACACAACTAGGGATGAGCGGTTCGGGTTCGGACGGTTCGGCCCGAACTTAGCCTGTTCGGGTAGATCGCGAACTCCGAACATTTTGCCGTGTTCGGTTCGGGAAAAAAAAGAAATTTTGAAAAAAGTATAAAAAAAATACTAAAAAATCTAGAAATAAAGAGACTCTTTACTGCAGAATATTATAAGCAACGGTTTATTAGATATTGAATTAGAAACTAATGTCTTAGGTGCAACGATTTTCACCTTTTAAAATTGCCTATTTTTTTTTCAAACATAACAACAACAGATGTTTTTGTCTGGTCTAATCAATTTGATACATTTTATGTAGAATGAAGGTGTGGTGTCTGCTTCTGTTCTGAGTGAGTAATTTCCCTCCTAAAGCTTCCTAATATGCTGCATTTTACTGCTCTGTAAAAAAATACAAAAGTTCCTCATTGCTTTAGATGTTAAAAGCAGGCAATGTTATTTTTCACCTCAGGATTAAACATTCACAGGGTTATTCAGAGAGCGTTGAAAAGCAGGAGAATAACTGGAGAAGTGAAAATTCTAGGTCAAAATAGCCAAACCAGAAAAATTCTCCCATTTATCTCACTTTCCAAATCGGCTATTTGGTCTAGATTGTTCTCTTCTGCCAGTTCTCCTGGCTTTCACCTCTCTCTCAGGGTTGTTCAGAGAAAGGTGAAAACCAGGAGAATGGCAGGACAAGAGAACAATCTGGACCAAATAGCCGATTTGGAAAGTGAGATAAGGCTAGGGTCAGACTAACGCTTTTTTCACAGCTACCGTCAAAAAGTGCGTCCGAACACTTTGCCGTATTTTTTCACGGAATGCGCGAAAACGGTCATACGATGTGCATTTTTGTGCGTGATTTTTTACGGATCCAAACCAGGAAACTTTGGGTGTCTGGACGTTATGTTGGCCGGACAGGAGCAGCGTCTGACGTCTCCTAATCACGCACACACGCCGCTATGTAGATGCAGCGCACTCTGTACGTCCGTACTAGCGGCTCTGCGGTCTCGAAAAAATTCGTTCATTTTCCACTTGCGTTGCTCAGCCGGACTTTCGTGCAACTGTACTTCGTATATTGGCCGTCATTGCCCGTCATTTGCTGCTAGTGCGGCCATGATTAAGTGCGCCTAAACGCACGTTAAAAATTCGCTAGTCTGACCCCAGCCTAAATGGGAGAATTTTTCTGGTTTGGCTATTCTGACCTAGAAATTTTCCATTCTCCAGTCATTCTCCTGTTCTTCACCACTCTCTGAATGACCCTGACAGGAGAATGACTGAAGAGAAAATTCTAGGTCAAAATAGCCAAACCAAAAAAATTCTCCCATTTATCTCACTTTCCAAATCGGCTATTTGGTCTAGAATTTTCCATTCTCCTGCTTTTCAACGCCAAAAAAGAATCAGTAAACTTTTTCTGCATGTCTGAAAATTTCTCTTTTCATACAGACTGCCGCCCCAAGCAGTTGTTTATGGATAGATTAAAGGAAAAGCATTTACCATCATTTGAAATGTCATTTTTTTGTTTTTAAATGTTTCTATACATCCTAGAAATCCGCCACTTCACGGGCAGGTTATGGGGACCTCCTAGGCACGATATTTGAAGGAATTTTTTGTTTTTGTTTTTAACCCTTATTTCATGGAGAACTCACTGTCCCTTTTAAAACCTTTTTTTTTCTACGTTTTTGTCCTTGTTTCCTGTCCCCCAGGGCACTACCCGGACCCCCATACACTTTTTATGGCAAATATCTAGCATATATGCCCTCTTGGAGGGCACTCTAAAAATCGAATTTTGAGTCCCATTGACTTGTATTGAGTTAGAGTTCGGGTTCGGATTCGGAGCCGAACATTTGGAAAGTTTGGGTTCGGATACGAACCCGAACCCGGGCGTGTTCGGCTCATCCCTAATAGAGATGCTGATGGGGCTGTGTATAGAGATGCTGATGAGGTTGTGTATAGAGATGCTGATGAGGTTGTGTATAGAGATGCTGTTTGTGTATAGAGATGCTGATGGGGTTGTGTATAGAGATGCTGTGAGGCTGTGTATAAAGATGTGATATGTATACTGCAAGCATCACAGGAATGGCCACGGTCCAGTGATGAGAGATAGCCGCTTTGTCACCAGACCCAATGACCATACAGGAAACAGAACGAGTGAGAATAATAGACCAGGACACAAGTGCTGTCTTGGGTGGTTCCTTTACACGGGAGTAAATTTCATACATTCAGTAGTTTTATCAAAAATAGGAGCGTCACAAATTCATGAATTACAAACCAATACGTCAGCAATATAGGAACATGTTTTTTCTACTTTGGGCAGTACCTAGACTTACAAACATTTCCTGTCCTTGCCTAGTAGGCACGCCTAAATTGACGTCACAGCTATATCCTATTCTAGAAATAGGAATATTCCATAGGATGCATTAACAATTAAACATCTGTGTCCCTCCCTTCCTCTCGGCTGGTCAGCCTCTTAGTTTCTAGAGGAAATGGAGTTGAATAGAAACATTTGCACTCCTTGATAAAAACAGGAAGCCAAGAGAAAGACCATACTCAGCATTACCTCATGAACATATTAGGCATTTACTGAGCAGTCAATCAGGCCCATTATATAGCTATCAAATATTACTAGAGTAGAAATATGTATTCAGTGAATTAGCTACCATATTTCAATTTCCTTTCAATCCGTCTTGATCATGTATCACGTGATCATTAATTAAAAAAGAAAACTAAACTAAACTAGTGAACCTATTACAAGTGGGGTTACATTCTCATCATATTATACATATAAATCATAATGATTAAAAGCGAACCAACAAAAATACAACAGTTCTTGGAAAAAGAGCAAACCATCTTGGTAGTAGTTCTAGCAATAGACACTGCAAGTGTAAAATCAGAGTTAATACAATATGTATTACTTTGTGAAAAAGGAAAGTTCATCAAAAATAAACAGTTCGTGTAAATGAGGGAAAAAGTACTACTCTTCAGGTTGAGTAGGACAGTTAATAGGCATAAAAAAATAAATTGGGGGGGAAAACGATTCTTCAGCTGGGAAACCAGCCAACAGGTTAGCAGGGGCTTACAACTGCTGTGGCCCACACTCCAGATTCATCAGTGGGATACGTCACAGGAGGAGGTCATCTAGAAGCAGGGGTCAGCGATTCCACGTCTGGGGTTGAGGTCATAGCTGGATCAGGAATGAAGTCATCAGGGATGAATGGTGCTTTCTTTATCCTTGATGCATGGATCCAGGAAGGTGATTCATCAGTCAGCACGGCAGTTCTGGTCACAGCAAGGACGGTAGTCGGCTCTCCATATGGTGGATCAATGGTTTTGTGACGATGCAGGGCCTTCACGAGCACTCGATCTCCTGGAACAAAACGATGAGTATGATCTGTGGAGAGAGGCAGAAAAGAGCAGGAGACCGTTCTATGGAAATCATGCAATGTTTTAAGCAATTGAGTAACATATGCTTCTCTGATTTCATCCAGATCACCTGGTAACATTACCAGGGGACCTTGCTTAGGAATCCATGGGGTAGGAAAGGGTTTTCCCATGAGAACTTCAAAGGGGGAGAGGCCAGTGACAGAATGGGTGGTCATTCTTATTTCTGCAAGAATGGCTGGAAGGTAATCTGGCCAGTTCTTGAAGGTACCCTCAGTAGCTTTTCTAAGTTTATTTTTGATATTTCTATTTTGCAGTTCCACGATTCCGGAGCTTTCCGCATGGTATGGGCAATGAAACTTCCATTGAATGGCCATTAATTTTACCAATTCCTGTGTGATCTTGGAGGTAAAGGCAGGACCATTATCTGAATCAATAGATATGGGGCATCCATATCTGGGTATTAATTCTTTACAAAGAATTTTGCCAACAGTTCTGGCATTTTCTCTTGCAGTAGGGAAGGCTTCAGGCCATCTAGAAAACTTGTCAACTATTACCAGAAGGTATTTCAGGTTACCTTTTGCAGTGGGCATGTGTGTAAAATCAATTTGGAGTTCCTGGAATGGACCATTAGCAGGCGGTAGGTGTTGAGTTTTAATTTTTGGGCCCTGTGTATTATATCTGGCACATATAAGGCAACGAGAAAGTTGGGAATTAATCATAGCCTTAAGATTACAAACAGAAAAATGCTTAGCCATTTCGCTGTGAGTTTGGGAGATCTGTGGCCAGGACCGTGAAAAGAAAAAATAAAGATTGGCACTGCTGCAGCAGGTAAGCCCACTCTCCCTCCTTTCTCATAAATTCTGACGTCAGGCGGAATTTCTTGAGACTTCACAAGGCCTTCTGAGGCCCAATGATAAACATCAGCTTCAGTAGCACCTGCCTGGAGTTATTTAAGCATCCATTTCTGGGGCAGCAGAAAAGGAGAAAGGTAGCAGGTGACAATTGGAGGGTGAGGAACAAGAGAAATGGTAGGAGATGAAAGAGCAGCAGCTTTAGACTTAGCGTCAGCAAAGTAATCACGAGAAACAAAAGAGTCAACAGGATCATGACCTTTGCATTTAACAACAGCAAGACGAGAAGGCAATAGAATAGCAGACAGGAGATCACAAATCAGATCAGAATGAGAAATAGGACGTCCATCAGCCGTAGTAAAACCACGGCGATGCCATAGTGCACCAAAATCATGCACAACACCAAATGCATAACGAGAGTCAGTATAAATGGTGACAGGGAGATCTTTAAAAAGTTTACATGCAGCTGTTAAAGCAAAGAGTTCCGCAGCTTGCGAAGAATTTGAAGGAATGGAAGCAGATTCATGCACAATGTCAGGCAATTCAACCACAGCATAACCAGTCAGAAACTGTGAATCAGAAGGACGAGAACAGGAGCCATCAACAAAGATATGACGAATATCAGGACCTTCTAGAGGAGTGTCAGAAAGATCAGATCAAGGAGAGGTCGTTAGTTGAATGAGTGGAAGACAATCATGTAATTCACGAGGCTCCTCTTGGTCTTCGCGTAGACGCAGGAGAGCGTTTAGAACAACAGAAGGACCAGAAGTGACAGAAGAGTATTTGACAGACAAATTAGAGGTAGAAGTTAGTACAGTTTCATAACCAGACAAACGTTGGGAAGAAATGTGCTGGGTAGAAAGGTTACAAAGTACACGCAAGACATTGTGTTGTGTATGGAGAATCGTGTCAGTACCTAGGGTTAAGGACTGAACTGTTTCCACAGCCATGGCACAGGCAGCCAAGGAGCGGAGACAATTTGGCATTCCCTGAACAACAGGTGGCATGACTTTTGACAAAAATGCAGTTGGACGCAGCGCCCCCCCCCGTGGACCTGTGCAAGAACAGCTGCCATTGTGCGCCCATCATCCCTACAGTAGAGGTGGAAAGGCAGTTTATAGTTCGGTAGCCCCAGTGCTGGTGCAGTAGCCAACAGTTCCTTTAACGTATCAAAGGCAGACACCATGTCCGGAGACCAAACAATTTGGTCCGGAGCTGTGCGTGCAGCAGACGCACGAAGAACAGAGTCATAATAGGAACAGTCTGGTATCCAGTGACGACAAAAATTCACCATCCCTAGAAAGGACAACATGTCTCTTTTGGAGGCAGGACGCTTGAGCTGGAGCAGGCTCTGAATGCGAGACGGTGAGAGGACACGAGATCCCTGTGTGAGAACGAAACCCAAATATTCAACAGAGGTGGAGCAAAATTGCATCTTTTTTCTGGACACCTTGTGGCCTTCTGAGTGTAGATGGTTGAGGAGAGCAACAGAGTCAGTGTGACATGCAGCTTGGCTGGGGCTACAAAGGAGGAGGTCATCCACATACTGTAGTAAGGTGGAGCTTTCCGGCGGACTGTAACTCAACAGAGTCTCACGCAGGGCACGTGCAAAAGTCGCAGAACTGTCAATAAATCCCATAGGTAATACTGACCAACAAAACTGACTACCTTCAAATGTAAAGGCCAAAATGTGTTGTGTATTTGGATGTACTGGGACAGAAAAAAAGGCATTTTTTAGGTCTATGACTGTAAAATGTGTGGAGTCTGGGGGTATGGAGGTGAGAAGGGTTGGGAGGTCAGGTACAATTGGAGAAATAGGAATTATGATTTCATTGAGAGATCTGAAATCCTGAGTAAAGCGATATCCATCTCCTTTAGGCACAGGATTTACAGGAGTGTTGTACGAACTTACAATGGGACGCAGAATGCCAGTAGCAAGGAAGCGGTGAATGAATTCCCGTATTCCTTCAACTTTAGCAGGTGACAGATTATATTGCTTGTGATAGACAGGAGTTGCAGATTTTTTTAATTTTGCCGAATATGGTGTGCATGAGATAGAACCCACATCTTCGTCAATTGCCCATACATCCGGATGTACACACAATTCGAGATCAGGTGCTGAAAGGAAAGCACAGTGAAGAGGAGAGAAGGAATGGGAGGAAGTGTTAGGTGGAGAGAGAGTGGGGGCTGTTGGGGGATGAAATGTGCTGGGAGCAGCTTCAATAGAAAGGAATGTAGAATCCACATGTAAAGATCCAGATGGCATGCAGATAATAGACACAGCAAGCAAAGAAAGCAAATCTCTGCCTAACAAATTAACAGGACAGGTAGGGAGAACATGAAAAGAATGAAACACAGAGGCAGGAGAAGAATTTGAAGAAATAGCAATGGGTGGGGTGACAAACGTTTCTGTTAGGACTCCATTAATCCCCAAAGATGGCATCTCAGCAGGTTTAATTGACCACAAACACCACTCTATTGTAAGCGTCGAATTTGTGGCACCCGTATCCACAAGGAATGGGGTTTTATGATCCTCCAAATTAAGGATCACTAGGGGCAAATGGTCAACTGTTTCTGAAACCTGAACACATGAGATGGAGCATGCCTCTGGGCCACATCATGCATTTGATTGGTTTTGCCAATCAATCTTATGACGAGGTGGATCACAGGCATTGTTAGGAGAGGTAACAGTATTGCTTGTTGGAGATCGTGGCTGGGGGTTCATAGCAGTATTGCCAATGTTCCTGGGATTATGAGGGCATTCATTACGCCAGTGATTTGGATCACCACAAATGAAACAAGTACCTGGGGTACGTGTGGGGTGTTGAGGACGATAAGTCAGTTTAGGGCGAGGACCATTATTACCTGGGGGACCTGAAGGACTGTTAAAAACAGCTAACATTTAGAATGCTGCAGGTCAAAGCAACCTGCAGAATCTTTAACAAGGAGCCTATTAAGATCAATAGGTACCACCGTTGGCCAGTAATCACCTGTTTAGCAATTCTCTGGGTATCATCTCTGAGATTACCCATGAGAGTTTGAGTGTAGAGGAGACCCATATCTCCATCTAATGTCATGCCGGCATCCTCCTTCCAGTTCTTATGGAACCGGTGGACGAATTCGGTGACAGATTCTTTGGCATTTTGTTTGCATGCAATGGCTGCGACCATAGAACGTCGAGCTCCATAATTACGAGTCCATTCATCACAAACTTCTGTCCACATATCAATCTGGACCGATGTTTGTAAAGGCAAATTTTGGGGTGTAATAGGGGCACCTATTAGAGGAACATGGGGGGGTTGAAGTGAGAGAACACGAGTCCAATCAAAACCAGTGTCATCAGCATATCCCATGACACCATTAATGATCAACTTGTAATCTTCCTGAGTTAATTGCAATCCTCGTGTCGCCCGTTTAAGGTATTGTGTTGTCGCAGTCGGGGAAATTCGGGGATTAGGAGAACCCTTAATTATAGAATTTAAGGTTCCTATATCAGGGGGCATAATAACGACATTATTTCCTGCAATTAAATAGGGCGTCTGATATCTAGCAGGGGGGTTGATAGTTTTGCCAGATTGGGTCCTAGTTATTATGTTCTGAAGTTGGGGTTCAAATTGGTCAATAAAAGATTGCATTTGGGGAGAGTATCCTACACGGTTGGGTTTGGAAGTGGATAAAAATGAAGATGTACTGAATTTAGACTTAGGGGTTTTATTTTGCCAATCATAGGTGCTAGTTTCATCTTGTTCTGTGTCAGATTCTGTTTCAACATGGGGTATTTCTACGATAGCACCTAAAACACCTATATTTTGTGTTAGGGCTTTGGGGGAAGGCAGAGGATTAGTAGTGGTTTCAATAGTTGTAATCACAGCTGCCAAAGTCTTAGGGTCAAGGCTGGGATAAAGGGAAGAGGGTTTGGGAGTAGGTTGTGAAAGGGCAGGAGGAGAGGAATTGTAAGGTGGGGGATTATCTATGGACCATGATACATCTTTAGGAGTTTTAGAAATGGGGTTATATGAAGAGGACAAGTGAATCCACACTTTACCACATTCCTTCATATATTTTCTATCCCAATTTGAGTCAGGTTGGAAATATGGGAAAGCTTTCTGGTCGCCAAGACATAAGCCTGTTATCATCGACATATGATAGGAAGAGCAGCTTCCTGAATTTGGGAATGGATCAAAAGAATGCATGGCTGTAGTCCAGCCAGTGAGACAATCTATAAAGGGCGTGGTGAAATATCCGCCAGCAACACGTTGTATATAATCGGCGGGCGTTTCAGCAGAGCCATTTTGGGGCATTAACTTCTTATTGAAGTGCTTATCTAATTTGCCCGTTATTTTTGGATCTATATGGGAGGATTTTTTGGCACCCATATCGCAAAAAAAAGGCGCGTGGAGAGGGAAGGAGAAGGGCCAGCGCAATTAAAAGGGTGAGAGGGAAAGGGTCGCAAAAATGCGCAGTTTCCTCTATTCTCACTGAGCCAAATCACAAAAGAGCAATCTCCATTCTATTTAAAATCTTTTTAACTACACTATCAGGGAGAACACGCACAAATAGGAAATAAGTAGTCAGGTAAATAGAGACCCAATTCTCGGGGCGGAAAACTTAAAGGTATTAATCTTTTAAAATATAATACTCTTTACAACACAATTCAAATGTGAGTCACTAACAGCAACAATTGATCAAGGAAACAAAGCGAAAGGATTACTATTCTTTACCCAGACGATTGTAAAAAAATCCTATTTTTCATTCACCATCACTTAAACAATCAAATCATGCAAAAGAAACTCTTGCACTATCAAATCAAATGCGAGTTCGAAAATTTGAACAAGCAAGTTATCTATGATGAATATTAGGTTCAATAAATATTAATAAAATAAATATGTAACCCATACTCACCAAGACAAGTTGATTAGTTTAAATCCCACTTCTGACACCAAATTGATATGTATACTGCAAGCATCACAGGAATGGCCACGGTCCAGTGATGAGAGATAGCCGCTTTGTCACCAGACCCAATGACCATACAGGAAACAGAACGAGTGAGAATAATAGACCAGGACACAAGTGCTGTCTTGGGTGGTTCCTTTACTCGGGAGTAAATTTCATACATTCAGTCGTTTTATCAAAAATAGGAGCGTCAAAAATTCATGAATTACAAACCAATACGTCAGCAATATAGGAACATGTTTTTTCTACTTTGGGCAGTACCTAGACTTACAAACATTTCCTGTCCTTGCCTAGTAGGCACGCCTAAATTGACGTCACAGCTATATCCTATTCTAGAAATAGGAATATTCCATAGGATGCATTAACAATTAAACATCTGTGTCCCTCCCTTCCTCTCGGCTGGTCAGCCTCTTAGTTTCTAGAGGAAATGGAGTTGAATAGAAACATTTGCACTCCTTGATAAAAACAGGAAGCCAAGAGAAAGACCATACTCAGCATTACCTCATGAACATATTAGGCATTTACTGAGCAGTCAATCAGGCCCTATATATTTATATAGCTATCAAATATTACTAGAGTAGAAATATGTATTCAGTGAATTAGCTACCATATTTCAATTTCCTTTCAAGATGCTGTGTATAGAGATGCTGTGAGGTTGTGTATAGAGATACTGTGTATAGGAGATGCTGTGAGGCTGTGTTTAGAGATGCTGATGGGGTTGTGTAGAGATGCTTTTTATAGAGATGCTGATGGGGCTGTGTATAGAGATGCTGTGAGGTTTTGTATAGAGATGCTTTGAGGCTGTGTATAGAGATGCTGATGGGGTTGTGTATAGAGATGCCTTGCGGCGCCAAAGTGCGGCTTAGCTCTGGTGGGGGCCACCATCTTGGATGGCGGCTCCACCCCCAGGTCCCCCCTCACTGCCTGACGTCCTCACGCATAGCGTGATGATGTCAGATAGCCGAGGAACCCCTGGCGGAGATAGGGGGTTCATTTGAACCCTGATATTTCCAGAACCGTGGCAGCTAGGGGGTCATGGAGGGTGTCAATCGAAAGGCCTGAGCATGATACCCAACATGACCAGGTATAAAGTAAAAATAAAAAAAATAAAAACATGTATTTTTTTTGTGTGTTATTTTTATTAAATGCAGCAATATTGTTCACATTTCAATTATAATGTGAACAATGATGCTGCACTAATGATTTTTTTCTATGGGGTGCGTTTGCTATAAATCACGTAATTCCCCCCACAAAATGTAACAAGTCCCCATTTCTAATTTTTGTACAAGCGCACCCCATAGAAATCATAACCGCAAATGCTCATGTGCTAAAATGTGAAAAAAAACAATTTAAAACACACTGCAGATGATTAAAAATTCAATTTTTATTGCATTTTTTGTCATAATATACAGGCAGGACATGACGTATACATATAAAGATATATTATGAATCTGAGGTGTCTGACGGAAAGAGCGATATCTAATATGTCTGGGTCATTTAATAAAATGTGGCTTCAAATCGCGTTTAAACATGATGAGCGAAAGCGGTAAAAATGAGCTGAGCACACAGCAGTGAAATGCAGGGTTAAGGGGTTAAACAGCATATCAGAGGAAGATTTAGTAGAGAAATGAACACTTCTCAGAAGCACAGGTGTTGGTTGATACATGTTCAGATCAGGAGACACCACACCCTCAGTCCCTCAGTCTACACACAATGTATCAAATTCATCAGACCAGACTAATTAAAAGCACAAGTAATTTCCAAACACTAATTAACACCTGTTGTTTACGCCATTTGAGAACACAGGTCATTTAGAGGTGAGAATCTTTGCACGTAGACATTATTTGTTAATTCAATATCTAATAAACCATTGCTTATAATATGCTATAGTAAAGCGTCTCATTTCTAGATTTTTAGTATTTAAGCATTTTTTATACTCTTAAAAAAATATATATTTTTTCGAACTCGAACCGAACAAGCCAAAAAGTTCGAAGTTTGCCAACTTGTGAACGGCCAAAGTTCGAATCGAACTCCGAACTGATCGAACGAACAGTTCATCCCTAGTCCAGAAAAGAAAAAAAACACGGCTCGCTATTACATTTAAAATAAATTATGAAACCTTTAAAGCAACTCAAAAAAAATCACGAAAAATGGTAAATAAATCCAAAAAATAAACAAAACGTCTTATTGCTGTAAGTTAAAATAATAAACATTTTTTATAAATATTTAGTAAACACAGGGATTTTTTTAACATTGAAACCTATGGTGGAAAAAAGACTAGTTTCTTTAGGAAACCTAAACTTTAACCCAAAATATCCTGAGAAATGCCAAAAAAAATTATAAACCATAAACAAAATGGCTTATTGCTGTAAGTGAAAAAATAAACGGTTTAATAAATATTTAGTAAACACGTGGAATATTATGTTTTACATTGAAACCTAAGGGATTCTCATGTTTTAACCTGGTGTACTGAAGCAGCGAAAATCAGGGCATGTCACTGACAATGCAGTGGTATTGTTCGGTGTTCTCTGAATAGATTAACCATTACTTCTCTATGGGGAATTTCACTGCAGGCAAACTGCACTGTTTGGCACCATGGCGAACTGCAGCACAGACAGAGCATTTCAGGGACATAATTTCACCGAAAAATGCCAAAATAATCCTAAAAAATAAATAAATGCAGAGTCTTCTTGCGGTCAGTGAAAAAATAAATATTTACTAAACACAGGTATTTTTTTTTAACATTGAAACCTATGAGATTATTTTGGTACTGGCTGGCATTTTTATTGTAGTATACGGCTGTATTTTTTTTCAGGCAATGTAACCATGAATGTGTCCATCTAGCAAGGAAGCATGTATGTTTGTCTTGTTCAAATCCACGTGTGCGTTTCACTTATCTTTTCTTGTAGGATTCATATGCTGCATTAAATACAGCAGTGAGGCACTTCCCAGCAGTGTGTGGATTCATATGCTGCATTAATTACACTTCCCAGCAGTGTGTGGATTCATATGCTGCATTAATTATACTGCAGAAAGGCACTTCCCAGCAGTGTGTGGATTAATATGCTGCATTAATTATACTGCATAGAGGCACTTCCCAGCAGTGTGTTGATTCATATGCTGCATTATACTGCAGAGAGACATTTAATGCTAGCTTGCCTTTTATCAGCAAAATTTGATAAGTCGCCTACTGTTGACCGTCTCGTACGCAAGGAGACAAGAAATACACAAAAAGACACGAACACTTGACTGTGGAATAATATATACTGTATATATCGGCCACAGCTAAAAACTCCACACAATATCCCCATCACCATGACATAAAAATTTCCATAACATAAAAACACATCATAAAACAGTGCTGCCAGGGGACTCCACACAACCACCACACACCTCCAAAACAAGCAACTACAAATTCCTCCAATCACCCAACCAACCGATCCACAATTAACCTAAATAAAGGGAACCCCTACCACAGCACTGCCTACAAGCCCCCGTCAAGAGCTCCTCCCATAACCCCCTTATGGGAGAGCTACCCCACCAGTAAAAAACAGGGCTTGTTCGATCCCTTCCTTTAAACCAAGGATGAACAAATCCTTGCCCACATCCGTAAGATGAACTCCATCTTCCATAAAGTAACAAAAAACATCCTCCTCCTCAAAAGGGGAGTTGCCGCACCACCACACCAGCAATCTGCCTTACAAACCTCCCCATACAGTGGCGTAGCGTGGGGGGCCAACGGGGCAGTGGCCCAGGGTGCGATCTTATTAGGGGCGCAAATTTAAAATTTCCTCCCCTAAATATTTTCCAGCCGATCAGCCGCGCGCCGAATCCGGAAGAGAGAATCCGGAAAAGAGTACTGTCACGTGACGCTGGTGACGCAGTGCGCCGGCGCCATGCTTCTTATCACTTGGGCGGGACAGTGCAGGAGGCTCCACACTGAAGCGGGACCAGCGCGTGGCTGCGTACTCGCAGATCGAGAGGAGGGAGTGCTGCCTGCTGTGACACAGCGAGAGAGAGGAGACGACGAGGAGTCACGAGTGACGGTGAGGCTGAGCCAAAAGAAGAGAACCGTCTGCTGGTCCATCTGATCCGTTTCCTGTCCTGAATGTGTGTGTGTGCGCCAGGCATGTACTGGCCATCGGGACTACCGGGAGGATCCCGGTGAGCCGATGGCTCAGTGGGCCACCGCTTTCCCAATCAGAAGCTCCGGTATCGGACTCTGAGTCCGAATCCGGAGCTTGTCTGGCCGTGATTCGCAGCCCCAGCGCTGCAGCATGTCTCCCAGACACATAACACGCGTCTGGGAATGGCAAGCTGCCAGGCACCGCCCCTTCCAGGAAGCTGCAAGACTGACATCTCATCACATGACACGTAGAGGAGGCCGACAAGCATTGAGGAGTTCGAGTGGGAGTCGGGACAGAGGCAAGCTAGCCTGAGCCAAATTGAATGGTGAGTGTAAAAAGCTGTGTCTCGCCTTTATTGCTTCTGTTCTTTTGCAGGAAAGGATCATAGAAGATAAGAATCAATGGCCTGCAGAAAGAGCTATGGAAGGGAGGGGGGCTGATGGTAACTGGGCTGCTGCTGGGCATGTTATATAAATTATAGGGGTGCTGCTGCTGCTGGGCATGTTATATAAATTATAGGGGTGCTGCTGCTGCTGGGCATGTTATATAAATTGCAATAATCTCTTATCTGGCCTCCCTCTGTCCCGCCTCTCCCCCCTACAATCCATCCTGAACGCCTCCGCCAGGCTAATTCACCTCACCCGCCGCTCTGTCTCTGCCGCTCCCCTCTGCGAGTCCCTTCACTGGCTCCCCATCCACTGCAGAATTAAGTTCAAAATCCTTATCCTTACCTACAAAACCCTCACTAACTCAGCGCCCCACTACCTGTCCTCACTAATCACCAGATACACCCCAGCCCGCTCCCTAAGGTCAAACAGTGACCTGTGCCTAGCTTCTCCCCGCATCACCTCTTCCCATGATAGACTGCAGGATTTCTCACGCGCAGCCCCCACTCTCTGGAACGCTCTCCCTCGTACTGTCAGACTTTCCCCTAACTTCTCTTCCTTCAAACGCTCCTTTAAAACGTTCCTATTTAGGGACGCCTACCACCCAACTCACTGACGCAACCATCAATCACTCTCACCTTACAGTCCTCTCCTCCTGTTTCCAACCCCAACCCTCCTAGATTGTGAGTTCCTACGGGAATAGGGCCCTCATCTCCTCCTGTACTGTTTGTCAAATGTTTTTCAATGTATTGTAACCCTGTCTATACTGTGTTTATTGTACAGCGCTGCGGAATATGCTGGCGCTTTATAAATAAAGAATAAATAAATAAATAATAGGGGGGCTGCTGCTGCTGGACATGTTATATAAATTATAGCATACTGTTGCTGGTAGGACCCCCATCACCCAGTATTCGCAGGCACCCACATTGTAAGGTTACCTTGGTTTTTTGCAGTTTTTATTTTTTTTGTTTTTCTCCACCATTTGCTTTGCTAATTAGCATGTGAATCTCCTGCCCTATTGACACAGCCCATCCAGCTTCAGGTGTTGACTTTTTCAGGTGTTGACTCTTTAACTGCCTGAAAGCAATCAGTCCGCCCTATATAACAACTATAACAGGCTCCATTGAGCCAGGCTCCAGTGTCATTTCCAAGTGGCATTCTTAAGTGGACGTTCAGAGTTGATTCCTGGAGTTCAGTGGCATTCTTAAGTGGACGTTCAGAGTTGATTCCTGGAGTTCAGTGGCATTCTTAAGTGGACGTTCAGAGTTGATTCCTGGAGTTCAGTGGCATTCTTAAGTGGACGTTCAGAGTTGATTCCTGGAGTTCAGTGGCATTCTTAAGTGGACGTTCAGAGTTGATTCCTGGAGTTGCGGGACTGGAGAAAGGAACTGCAAAACTGCAAGGCCCACTTTTTACTCTGGTAAACTCACGTCTATATCATGCTTTCTCTCATGCTTCTGCTCTTTACTTCTACCTTTCTCCTTAAATGGAACTCCTGCCCCTCTACCACCGACCCCTACACTATCTGCATCTCTCCCTCCCTCCTCTCGTCCCACATGATGGCCTCGCATGAGCTCCTTTGTTTCCTCAGAACATGGTCTCCCTCTAACTCTCGTGCTGCCTCCCACTCCCACCTTCTATTTCTCACCCTCCTGCTGTTATTCTATTCAGGGGACATATCCCCTAACCCTGGCCCCACAACACATCCAATACTTCCCTCTCATCCTATCTCCATCGCACATAAATCACCTCCCTGCAAGCCCAGCAACCTCATTCCCATAATCCCTCAGCGCCTGTCCTCTTTCTCCTGCGCCCTCTGGAACGCTCGCTCTGTGTGCAACAAACTCACAGCCGTCCATGACCTCTTCCTTTCAAACTCCTTCAACCTCCTAGCTTTAACTGAAACCTGGCTAACTCCCTCTGACACGGCCTCCGTTGCTGCTCTCTCACATGGCGGTCTACACTTGAGCCATACTCCCAGACCGGGTGAGAGAAATGGTGGCGGGGTCGGACTCCTGCTCTCTCCCACCTGCACCTACCAGCATCTCCCTCCACCCCATCCCTCTCCTCCTCCTTCGAGACACACTGCATCCGCCTCTTCTCTCCTCTGGCCCTCAGGGTGGCAGTCATCTACTGCCCACCGGGACCAACCTCCCAGTTCTTTGACCACTTTGCTACCTGGCTTTCTCACTTCCTGTCTTCTAATCTTCCATGCCTAATTCTCGGGGACTTCAACATTCCCATTGACGATCCTTCTGCTCCTGCTGCCTCCAAACTTCTTTCACTCACGTCCTCCCTTGGACTCACACAATCCTCCCTACCCACCGCGATGGTCACGTTATTGACCTGGTCTTTTCCAACCTCTGCTCCATTTCTGAGTTCAAATGTCGCCCTTTCCCCATCTCTGACTACCACCTTCTCTCTTTCAACCTATCTGGACTTCCTAAACACCCTGCTCCCCCACCCCGCACACACACCCTCGCAGAAATCTACATGCTGTGGACCCCCATCAATTCTCCAACCTACTTCACCACCTCCCTCATACCTCATCCTTCACCTGCCCTGATGCTGCCACTAATCACTACAACACTATGCTTATCTCTGCTCTAGACACTCTTGCTCCTCTACGACTCTGTAAGGCCCAATGCCGCCAGCTTCAGCCCTGGCACACCCTCCAGACTCGCTACCTGCAAAGATGATCCGGCACCGCAGAGCGTGCCTGGAGGAAATCCCGCTCTGAAGCTGATTTTGTTCACTTCAAGTTTATTCTCCGGTCATACACCTCTGCCCTCCACTTGGCCAAACAATCCTTCTTCTCATCTCTTATATCTACGCTGTCCTCCGACCCTAAACAGCTCTGGTCCACCTTCAACACCCTCCTCTACCCACCTGCACCTCCCCCCCTCAGCTGCCTTCAGCGCTCAAGACCTGGCAGACTACTTCCTCAGTAAAACTTTAACTATCAGAAGCAACATCCCAACACAAGATAGTTATCTGCCACCTCCACTCCCAACCTCTGCCGCTTCCTCCCAGCCACTGAGGAGGAAGTCAATTCCTTATTGTCCTCACATCTCACCACGTGCCCGCTCGACCCCATTCCCTCACATCTAATTCCTCCCCTCTCCTCCTCCCCCCTCACCCCTGCTCTCACACACATCTTCAACCTCTCTCTCCACTGGCTCCTTTCCATCCACCTTCAAACACACGCTAGTTACCCCTTTACTAAAGAAACCATCCCTAGACCCCAACTCTCCATCCAACTACCACCCTGTATCCCTGCTTCCCTTCACAAAGCTCTTAGAAAAACTAGTCTTCAACCGCCTCTCCCTCTTCCTGTCCTCCAATTCCCTACTTGACCCCCTGCAATCTGGCTTCCGTCCTACACTCAACTGAAACTGCCACCAAAGTCACCAACGACCTCCTAACTGCTAAAAAAACACAGCCACTATTCTATTATCATCCTGCTTGACCTCTCGGCTGCTTTTGACAGTTGACCACCCCGTCCTTCTACAGACCCTCAACTCTCTGGGTCTCGGTGACACTGCACTTGCTTGGGTTGACTATTTATCCAACAGGTCCTTCTGTGTGTCCTTTGCTGGTAACTCCTCCTCTTCATTGCCTCTATCTGTTGGTGTACCTCAAGGCTCTGTCCTTGGTCCTCTGCTCTTTTCCATCTACACCTCCTCCCTGGGCAAAATCATCAACAGCTTTGTCTTTAATTACCACCTCTACGCTGATGACACTCAGATCTACTTTTCTACCCCTGATCTCTCTCCCCCTGTCCTTTCAAAAGTCAGTGACGGTTTATCTGGCATCTCCTCCTGGATGGCCTCCCACCACCTAAAGATCAACATGTCAAAGACTGAGCTCCTACTTATTCCTCCCTCCAATGCCTCCCCACCTCCTGACTTCTCTATCATGGTGGAGGGTATCACCATCTCCCCATCAAACCAAGTTCGCTGTCTTGGAGTTACACTTGACTCTGCTCTTTCCTTCATCCCCCACATCCAGTCTCTTTCCTCCTCCTGCCGATACCAACTGCGTAATATTTCCAGAATTCGGCCATTTCTTACCGCTGTCACCACAAAACAACTCATACACGCCCTGGTAATCCCCTGAGTCGACTATTGCAATAATCTCTTATCTGGCCTCCCTCTGTCCCGCCTCTCCCCCCTACAATCCATCCTGAACGCCTCCGCCAGGCTAATTCACCTCACCCGCCGCTCTGTCTCTGCCGCTCCCCTCTGTGAGTCCCTTCACTGGCTCCCCATCCACTGCAGAATGAAGTTCAAAATCCTTATCCTTACCTACAAAACCCTCACTAACTCAGCTCCCCACTACCTGTCCTCACTAATCACCAAATACACCCCAGCCCGCTCCCTAAGGTCAAACAGTGACCTGCGCCTAGTTTCTCCCCGCATCACCTCTTCCCATGATAGACTGCAGGACTTCACACGCGCAGCCCCCACTCTCTGGAACGCTCTCCCTCGTACTGTCAGACTCTCCCCTAACTTCTCTTCCTTCAAACGCTCCCTTAAAACGTTCCTATTTAGGGAAGCCTACCACCCAACTCACTGACACAACCATCAATCACTCTCACCTTACAGTCCTCTCCTCCTGTTTCCAACCCCAACCCTCCTAGATTGTGAGTTCGTACGGGAATAGGGCCCTCATCTCCTCCTGTACTGTTTGTCAAATGTTGTTCAATGTATTGTAACCCTGTCTATACTGTGCTTATTGTACAGCGCTGCGGAATATGCTGGCCCTTTAGAAATAAAGAATAATAATAATATAGGGGGGCTGCTGGACATGTTCTATAAATTATAGGGGGGCTGCTGCTGGGCATGTTATATAAATTATAGGGGGGCTGCTGCTGCTGGGCATGTTATATAAATTATACATCAAGCAGCTGCAGTATGTTTTTTTTGTGCTATAGTCCACATGTTTACCCTTCCTGTTCCTCTAGTTCTTTTTGCCTGTTCCACTAAAATCTGTGTCAACTGCCTTTGAACACCATTGACAAACGAGGGATTGCATTTTCTGCATAACAGAGTTCACATATCACAGTTAAGATACAATACATGTGACTTGTGGGGTAAGGCAGGGCTTGACAAATTTGCTTTGAATCTAGGAGCCAACGTTTTGGTGAGGATTCGCTTTTATCAAGGTGTACCTTGATAAGGGCGAAACCTCGCTGAAACGTTGGGAACCTGCCTCTGCATCTGGGAGTTGATTTGTTCTGACCCAAATTATGATTTTAGCTGCTTCTATTTATTCATCACTTTGTTACCTGGTGCTCTTTGGTGTGTGTGTGTGTGTGTGTGTGTGTGTGTGTGTGTGTGTGTGTGTGTGTGATTTTCTTTTGCTAAGTTGTCTGTTGGACACCCTATTTAACACACACACACCCACCAGGGCTGGACATATTTACATTAAATGTAGAAGACACTAGACAGGAAGAAACCATTGAAGCCAACAAGATGCTTTTAGATTGGTGTAAAATAAACTGGATATTTAGGAGCCAGGAGTAAATTTCTAGGAGCCAGTGGCTACCTGGCTTTGTTAAGCCCTGGGGCTATGGGGTTCAATGCTCTAATGGTGGATGGGAATCAGGGCATGCTAACGTGTCCACAGGTTGGGGGGCGCACAATTCTTGGCCTGCCCTGGGTGCTGACAACCCACGCTACGCCACTGTCCCCATACACCAATTCACCTTCACCCGGCAAAGCCCCTTGCCTCCTGATCTCCGCCTGCCACCACACCATCTTCGGCAACATCTCCGACCACACCATCACCGTCCATGGCTACCACTCCCTCAGCTGCCGCAGATCCGCTCCAGCATTTTACCATGATGGACCACTCCCAAATCCCTCAGCTGCCACAGATCCGCCTTCATCTGCTCCAGCAACTTTCCATGAGGGACCACTCCCAAATCCCTTGGCTGCCGCTTATCCGCCTTCATCTGCTCCAGCAGCATTCCATGAGGGAACACTCCCAAATCATTCCCCCCACGTGCACTACCAACACATGGGTCCTCACCATGCCCAAAAGGCACCCAACACTGACTGCCTCGACGCCATCCTCGGCAACACCTCTGACCACACCACTACCACCGTCCATGATGACCACTCCCTCAGCTGCCGCAGATCCACCTTCATCTGCTCCAGCAGCATACCATGAGGGACCACACCCAGATCATTCCCCCATGTGCACCACCAACCCATGAGGGACTTCACCGTGCCTAAGGGCACGCAACACCATCGGCTTAAACTCCTCCCCCAGGAGCCCACGAATTCCGAACGACCAGACCCCTGTTGCTGACCCATGCAGACCCATCTGCACTCCAGATGCTCGCACCAACGCCCTTCTCCGAGCCCAGAACACCAGCGAATCTCCAATGATTCACACCACTCTTGAAGGACCTACAAAACAAATTACCACCATCTCCACCACACAAAACGACTCCAAAAGAAAAAACTCCACACTACCCCACCACACACCCAAAATAAACGATGTCCATACCTGTAAAGAAAAACCTAACCTAACCAATGAGCATTCCAATTGCACAGAAATACGCCAACCCCCACGATCCTCCAACATATATACAAAGTACAAAAAGAATATATATATTCCATATAAAATAATAATTCGTATTCCATTTTATAAATTTTCCATATTTCTCTCTTTTTATATTGAAAATGTAAACATAAACAATGCCAACAATATAATAATACAACATAATACCACCACATAACCTCCCAGCATTATACAAAAACTTTCAAAATTCATACCACCACACCAGGCCGAACGTAAGCCCGAAAAGCCCTAGAGATCCACCATCCCAATTCTTGAATCTCCGTTCAAGACAAACCAAGCCGAGCAGCTTCGGTTGCAGCACCAATCCGGAAGGCGTGAGATCCAAATTCGTCTGGATTCCTCTCCAAACCCTTCTTAAAAATAGCCACAAACTGATACCTAGATAATGCCGAGCCGTCTGCATGACATAAAAAGGCCACTCCAGACTCAACCCGCACCTCCAAAAATTCCTTAACGTTCCTGACCGGACAAATAACGCAGTTATCAATTCTGGATAAACCAACCCTATGCCCCTTACCAGTGACATAACTAGAAACCTGAGGGCCCCGGTGCAAGAATCCATGAAGGGCCCCCCAACCCTCCTGCAATATAAAAAAGATAGTATTGCCCCAAGCTCACATGGATATATACTGTATATTGCCCCAGCTCACATGGATATATATATTGCCCCCAGCTCACATGGACATATATTGCCCCCAGCTCACATGGACATATATTGCCCCAGCTCACACATGGATATTTTTGCCCCCAGCTCATGGATATATATGCCCCCAGCTCATGGATATATTTGCCCCCAACTCATGGATATATATGCCCCCAACTCATGGATATATATGCCCCCAGCTCATGGATATATTTTCCCCCAACTCATGGATATATTTGCCCCCAGCTCATGGATATATTTGCCCCCAACTCATGGATATATTAGCCCCCAGCTCATGGATATATTTGCCCCCAAGCTCATTGATGTTTTTGCCCCCAGCTCATGAATGTATTTGCCCCCAGCTCTTATGGATGTATTTGCCCCCAGCTCTTATGGATGTATTTGCCCCCAGCTCATGAATGTATTTGCCCCCAGCTCTTATGGATGCATTTGCCCCCAGCTCTTATGGATGTATTTGCCCCCAGCTCTTATGGGTATATAGTGCCCCCAGCTTATCTCCTCTGCTGCCGCCGGCGTTCTGTTCCTCTCCGAGGCGAGCGACCGCTGAAAGCATGCAGCCTGGCCGCTCACCAGAAACCACCTGACCAGCGCAGCTGAGTTCTCGCGAGATCTCGTGCGCTGGTCAGCTAGTTCCCATCCCACGCGAGAGGCCAAGCTGCAAGCCAGCAGGCCGCTTGCAGAGAGAGGAACAGCCGGCGGTGCTGCTCCCAGCGCTTATTGCCGGAATCTGGCGGCAGCTCTGGGCCCCTCTCCAGTGGCGGAATGCCAGGGACCAGTCGCAACTGCGACCCTGGTACTTCCGCCACTGCCCCTTACCCAATTGATCCGTCTTGGACGTAGAAACTCAAACAACGACCTCCTCATCTCCTAACCACACCGCATCAGCTCCCAAACCACCACCACCTAAAAGAATTACAAACCAACTCACCTACTCGAAATGCTCCAAAAATCCCAAACAGAAAGCTGCTCTCATGAGCAAAAACCTCAAATTTAAACAAAATCCCCCCCAAAATCCCATAAACCTTCCAATAACTAGAAATCTGAAAAAGAAAAAACCAAGGCGTCCAGCGACTGCCGCACCACCCCAGGAGATATCCCCGCTTCAAACAACTGAATGAGGTATTCTCTGAGCAGGCTCTCCTCATCCCTGCAATCAACCGCAATGTACCTGAAACAGTCACCCAATGCGTCCGAATCCCACCAGACTCGGGAATAAGCCTTCCAAGTTGAGTCAGACAAAAAACCTCTCACCCAACCTCCAAACATTCCGAGCCTAGCTGCCAAAAAACCCGAGACACGGGGTGCATACCTCTTCCACCTTCGGAGCCAGAGAGCGAAACCTGTCCCGCTGTTAACGAGACACAGCAACCGCCACTGAGTTAAGGTGACCCGGAACATGCCGCACCCTGCAGAAAACATGAAATTTCAAACAAAGCAGCACAAACCTCTTCAGCAACCGAATGACTGGCAACGATGAAGCTAACAGGGAATTGACCGCCGACACCACCGACATGTTGTCCAGCGATAGAAGCTCTTGCAACTGCAACTTCCTGACAAGGCCTCTTCCACCTGGATATTGAGTCGTTGTTTCGGCTCTTACCTATTCATCCTTCATGTCATCACCTTCTGGGGTTTTGGTTTGAAGGCAAATTTTACGTGGATCTAGGTTTGCCTATGGGTTATTCCATTTCCTGTTCCTTTTTTCAGTGCTTTAGCACATTTTTGGAATGGTTGAGTCGTGTTGTCCCCTTCCACTTGCCTTAAAGCTTCCAAGACTTTCAAAGGTAAACGACACTCACCCTTAACTGAATCAATCTCAATACCCAGGAAAGTGATGACTGATGCCGAACCTTCCATTATATCGGAAGCCAAAAGGAACACTAAATCTGTGCGCCACCCATAGAAAAGACCGAAGAATGTGAAGACATCCTCCTGTCCGTTCCCTACCCACGCAAAGAAAATCATCCAAATAATGTGTCAAGTTATCCGACCCTGCCACAACACGACCCAACCATACCAAAAATGTGCTAAAGCACTGAAAAAAGGAACAGGAAATGGAACAACCCATAGGCAAACATAGATCCACATAAAATTCGCCTTCAAACCAAAACCCCAGAAGGTGATGACATGAAGGATTTTATTTATTTATTTATTTATTTATTTATAAAGGATTTTACCAGGAAGGATACATTGAGATTTCTCTCGTTTTCAAGTATGTCCTGGGTTCAAGAACATTGAAGTGTTACAGTTACAGAAATACAAAGTAATACAATGCAAGATATTAAAAAAACACAAATATACAGATTAACAGAAAAATATGTAGGAAATATAGTCACTAGGTTACATGTTTACAGGTGCATTCTGTATTGAGGTATGTTAGTAAGGAGCTTTTGAGTGACTTAAGACTGGGGGAAGATTTGATGGTGTCTGGGAGGTTATTCCATAATTGTGGTGCTCTGTAGGAAAATGAGGACCGAGCCACTGTCTTTTTGTATTGTGGTATAGCAAGTAAGGTGCTGGTCCTGGATCGGAGGTTATAGGATGAGGGAGCTGCTGGGGGAAGCAGTCTATTCAGGTAGGGTGGCAGCTTCCCAGAGATGCTCTTAAACACCAGGCTGGAAAGGTGAAGGGTGCGTCTGGATTCCAGTGATGGCCAGTTTAGCTCTTTTAACATGTCACAATGGTGGGTCATGTAGATACATTGTAGCGCAAAGCGGCACAATGAGTTATACAATGTAGTAAGTTTATGAAGGTGTGTTTGCGGGGCGGCTGCATACACTACATCTCCATAATCAATAGCCGGCATAAGCATTTGCTGTACAATCTGCTTTCTTACCGCGGGACTCAGGCAGGATTTGTTTCTGTACAGGGCACCTAGTTTGGGGTAAAGTTTAGATGAGAGTTTTTCGATGTGGGGGCCAAAGGATAGATTAGGGTCCAACCACATACCTAGATATTTGAGAGAAGTGACTGTGGTCAGCGTGCCATTTGATTTTGTCCCAACACATAGATGGGGATATTGCAATTTGTGTAGTTTAGGTGCGGTTCCAAAGAGCATCGTTACAGTTTTGTCAGTATTTAAAAAAAGTTTGTTGTTTTTGATCCACTTTTCTACCTCTGTGAATTGTTCTTGCAGCACGGACTCCAGCTGCGGGAGATTTGGTTTGCTGGTATAGATCACAGTGTCGTCTGCGTACATATGTACAGTTGAGGCTTTGCAGACGCTGGGCAGATCATTTATGAATATTGTGAACAGCAGAGGGCCTAGTATTGAGCCTTGGGGTACACCGCAAGTGACTGGGAGCAGGAGGGAGGAGCTGCCAGAAATTGACACATATTGTGATCGGTCGGATACATATGATTGAAACCAGGTTAGCGTGCGATCACCAATGCCAGAGTTTTTAAGTTTTTCTAACAAGATGCCATGGTCTACCGTGTCAAAGGCCTTGGCAAAATCAAGGAAGATGGCTCCAGTTAGGTTTCCTTGTTCCATCCCAGCCTGGATATCATTGCAGACTTTTAAAAGGGCGGTTGTAGTTGAGTGATTTGGACAAAAGCCTGATTGATCAGGGGTTAAGTAGTAGTTAATAGGTAAGAGCCTAAAGGCGGAGCTGGACGCCGGCGTGAGCAGTCGCATCTCGAGGAGCTCCCTGACTTTTCTTTATTTTGTGGCGAATTCTTGCGACTCACTGCCAGCTGCTGTACCTTTTTCGGTGGGGTCACCACCTGCTGATGTCCAACCAAACACCTGCACCTTCCCGCAGCACTTTGAGTGCAAATTAGGGTGATTGAAGCTCTCCGGCCTACTCTGCGGCCTACTACTGGCGGCCATCTTGGAGGCCTTTCTCGTGTTACCCTGCAGATCTGCACAACGGTGCTTCTTTACCCCCTTGTTGCTGGGTCTGAGTTGCGGGAATGGAGGGCCACCATCTGCCATCTGCTGTGGGAGTTGCAGCGGAGGGAGCTAATGGAGCCCGGCACCGGGATGACTCGGTCTGGCTGACGAGGGGAGACCTGGAGGACCTGCTGGCTGAGTTCCGGGAGGCTTGGCGCGCTGAATTCCGAGAGGCTGGTTGGCGGAGTGCATTGGCCAGTCCGGATGGTTGCCTGCGGAGACCCGACGGACCCGATGGATTTACTCCCTCCTCAGCTGATCCTACTGCTATGGTGTCTCAGCGTCCCCCGGCAATGTTACCTGTTCCAATTGCTGATGATCAACCTATCTGTGCCTTGGTGGGGCCTCCTGGCTGCCGGCCCTCTCTGGAGACTTCGGAGCTGCGTGGAGAATGCGGACTGGTCCAGGTGTCGTTTCTCGTTGCCCCCGAGGTGTGCCTGGAGATGTCGCAGTCGGCCCCGGTGCTGCTGCTTACAGCGGCGGCACTGCTTGGTTTTGACCAGCCTTTTTCTGTGGAGGAGCTGAGGGTGTCTGTGATCCATGTTCAGGACGCTGTTATGTGGGGTGCTTCCCGTGGCCTAATTGCTTTGGGGACGTACGGCCTCCTGGGTCTACCTGCTGTGGCCCCGACCCCCCTGTTGGACACGGGATGAGGAGACCCTCTGACCTCTTCCTGCCCACACTTCTGTTGCTGACCCTTATCTTCTCGTGATGACCCCTCCATGCAGACATTCCCCCTAATCCCCCCCTCAGCCGAGCGTTTATATATCTATATATATATATATATTTTTTTTTATGAGATCCCCCATCCACAGATTCAATATGTTCCTACTACTTGATGAGACCCCCCACTCGGGGATGACTTTGAAGACACTTTATGCTATTTAACACAATATTTTTGATTGTCTCCTGGCTGAGTTTGTTATTTTGTTGACCTCACTTCCCAATCCCCCGTTTTTTCTCCCCTTTTTCCTCTTTTTGTGTTTTTTTTTTCTCTTTCCTCCACAGGCCACCTTGTGCTACAGGCCCCCACACTCCCCTTTTTTTTTTTTTTTTTTATTACTTATTTATTAATTTGGCGTATTGGGCTAATTCAAGGTGTGCCATTGTGGCGGCTACCATGGCTCTGCCCGCCATATCTGGCCCTCGAATGCCCCGGCCTTGTGACCTGCACATTTCCATGGCCTCCTACGGTCCTCTGGACCTTCAGGAGTGTGCCAGGAAAGTCACGTATTTGGCCTTAGCCACCCCTTTTTTTTTTTTTTATTATTATTATTTTATTTTTTTAAGGTCCTGGAGCACTTTTTGGTTTGTCCCCCCTCCCCACCTCTCTATTTTGGATACCCCCTGCCACACCACATGTCTAAGTTCTTTGGCAATGTGACTTGCGATGTGTTATTTCTGATTGTATACTATTTGAGATTTGGCCCTGCGTGGCTGTTGTACGGTCTGACCGTCCTCTTATATTGTATGTCTTCTGGCTGATGCCTTTTCAAAATAAAAAAATTTGAATGCAAAAAAAAAAAAATAGGTAAGAGCCTAAACACCGACTCAATATCCACCTTAGCCATCAAAGCCCCCTTTCCTGCATCCAGAACCAAACCAACCGCTGAATCAAATGACACGTATGACACCGAGGCCAACTCACCAATATCATCATTAGGGATGAGCCGAACACCCGAGTTCGGTTCGCATTTGAACTCCAACTTTTCAAAAGTTCGAATGCGAACTCAAACTCGAACTCAATGCAAGTCAATGGGATTCAAAATTCGATTTTTAGAGTGCCCTCCAAGAGGGCATATATGCTAGATATTTGCCATAAAAAGGTGTATAGGGGTCCGGGTAGTGCCCTGGGGGACAGGGAACAAGGACAAAACGTAAAAACAAAACGTTTTTAAAAGGGACAGTGAGTTTTCCATGAAATAAGGGTTAAAAATAAAGAAAAATTCCTTCAAATATCGTGCCTATGAGGTCCCCATAACCTGCTCGTGAAGTGGCGGATTTCTAGGATGTATAGAAACATTTAAAAACAATGTCCGGGTCCGGGTAGTGCCCTGGGGGACGGGAAACAAAGACAAAAAGTTAAAAAAAAAAATACGTTTTTAACCCCTTCACTGCTGACACGTCATAAGCTTTGCGGGACCCCCGGCGGAGATACTCACCTCTCTGTCCAGGATCCCGCAGCGTTCTGACTTCAGCGTCCTCAGACGCTGAAGTCAAGCTCCTCCCGACGTAAATGATGCCACCGTGCCAAGCTCGATGACGTAATTTCCAGGCAACCCCCCGGCAATGCTGGGAGATCACCTGGAAGGGAGGGGGGATCCATTCAGATCCCTCTCCCTCCCGATCGGGAGGTCCTGCAAAAAAAAAAAAAAAGTCAGGCACCGCTTAAAAGGAGAGCGTCTCCCCTTTTAAGCGGTGCCTGGCTTTAGCCCCGTAGGCACCGGGTCGCACTTCGGCGCCGAAGTGCGACCTAGCTCCGATGGGGGCCCCCATCTTGGAGGGTGGCTCCACCCCCGGTCCCCCCTCACTGCCTGACGTCCTCACGCATAGTGTGATGACATCAGATAGCCGGGGAACCCCTAGCTTCCCGGAATCCCCAGGTGGAGATAGGGGGGTCATTTCAGGGTTCACAGAGATGCTGATGGTGTTGTGTATAGAGATGCTGATGGTGTTGTGTATAGAGATGCTGTGAGGCGTTGTGTATAGAGATGCTGTGAGGCGTTGTGTATAGAGATGCTGTGAGGCATTGTGTATAGAGATGCTGTGAGGCGTTGTGTATAGAGATGCTGTGAGGCTGTGTATAGAGATGCTGTGAGGCCGTGTATAGAGATGCTGTGAGGCCGTGTATAGAGATGCTGTGAGGCCGTGTATAGAGATGCTATGAGGCCGTGTATAGAGATGCTGTTTAGCCGTGTATAGAGATGCTGTTTAGCCGTGTATAGAGATGCTGTTTGGCCGTGTATAGAGATGCTGTTTGTGTATAGAGATGCTGTTTGTGTATAGAGATGCTGATGGGGTTGTGTATAGAGATGCTGTAAGGCTGTGTATAGAGAGGCTGTGTATAGAGATAGTGTTTGTATATAGAGATGCTGATGGGGTTGTGTATAGAGATGCTGTAAGGCTGTGTATAGAGATGCTGTGTATAGAGATGCTGTTTGTATATAGAGATGCTGATGGGGTTGTGTATAGAGATGCTGTTTGTGTATAGAGATGCTGATGGGGTTGTGTATAGAGATGCTGTGAGGCTGTGTATAGAGATTAGGGATGAGCCGAACACTGTCCGAATTCGGTTCGAGCCCGAACTTCCCATTTGTTCGGGACCGAACCTGAACCCAAACCCCCATTCAAGTCAATGGGGCTGAAAAGTCGGTTTTTTGGTGTGCCCTCCAAGAGGGCATATATGCTACATATTTGCCATAAAAAGTGTATGGGGGTCCAGGTAGTGGCCTGGGGGACAGGAAACAAGGACAAAACGTAAAAAAAAGTTTTTAAAAAGGGACAGTGAGTTCTCCATGAAATAAGGGTTAAAAATAAAAATGAAAAATTCCTTCAAATATCGTGCCTAGGAGGTCCCCATAACCTGCCCGTGAAGTGGCGGATTTCTAGGATGTATAGAAATATGTAAAAACCAAAAAATGACATTTCAAATGACGGTAAATGCTTTTCCTTTAATCTATCCATAAACAACTGCTTGGGGCGGCAGTCTGTATGAAAAGAGGAGACATTTTCGGACACGCAGAAAAAGTTTACTGATTTTTTTGGCGGTGAAAAGCAGGAGAATGAAAACTTCTAGACCAAAAAGCCGATTTGGAAAGTGAGATAAATGGGAGAATTTTTCTGGTTCGGCTATTTTGACCTAGAATTTTCCATTCTCCAGTCATTCTCCTGAGTTTCACCTTTCTCTGAATAACCCTGTCAGGGTTATTCAGAGAGCGGTGAAGAGCAGGAGAATGGAAAATTCTAGGTCAAAATAGCCAAACCAGAAACATTCTCCCATTTAGGCTGGGGTCAGACTAGCGAATTTTAATGTGCGTTTAGGCGCACTTAATCACGGCCGCACTAGCAGCAAATGACGGGCAATGACGGCCAATATACGAAGTACGGTCGCACGAGAATTTTTCTGGTTTGGCTATTTTGACCTAGAATTTTCACTTCTCCAGTTATTCTCCTGCTTTTCACCGCTCTGAATAACCCTGTGAATGTTTAACTCCGAGGTGAAAAATAACATTGCTTTAGATTTTTTTCTAACACCAGTGCAGCATATTAGGATGTTTTAGGGAAATTAATTCTCAAATCTCAATCAGAAGCAGACACCACCCCACCCTCAGTATATTGTACAATGTATCAAATTGATTACCAGACTAAAAAAACCTGGTGTTATGCCCGTTTGTGAACAGAGGTCATTTAGAGTTGATAATCTTTCCACGTATACATTAGTTTTTAATTCAATAATCTAATAAACCGTTGCTTATAATATTCTGCAGTAAAGAGTCTCTTCATTTCTAGATTTTTTTGTATTTTTTTAAGCATTTTCTATACCTCAAAATTTTTTTTTAGAACCCGAACCGAAAACGCCCAAAAAGTTCGAAATTCGCGAACTTTTGAACTGCCAAAGTTCGGGTCGAACTCCGAACCATCCGAACCTGAACAGCTCATCCCTAATAGAGATGCTGTGAGGCTGTGTATAGAGATGCTGTGAGGCCGTGTATAGAGATGCTGTGAGGCTGTGTATAGAGATGCTGTGAGGCTGTGTATAGAGATGCTGTGAGGCTGTGTATAGAGATGCTGTGAGGTTGTGTATAGAGATGCTGTGAGGTTGTGTATAGAGATGCTGTGAGGCTATGTATAGAGATACTGATGGGGCTGTGTATAGAGATGCCTTGCGGCGCTGAAGTGCGGCCTAGCTCCAGTGGGGGCCGCCATCTTGGATGGCAGCTCCACCCCCGGGTCCCCCCTCACTGCCTGACGTCCTCACGGATAGCGTGATGACGTCAGATTGCTGGGGAACACCTAGCTGCCCGGAATCCCCTGGTGGAGATATCGGGGTTCAAATGAACCCCCTATCTCCAAAACCGTGGCAGCTAGGGGGTTATGGAGGGTGTCAATTGAAAGGCCTGAGCATGATACCCAACATGACCAGGTATAAAGTAAAAATAAAAAAATAAAAACATGTATTTTTTTTGTGTGTTATTTTTATTAATGCAGCAATATTGTTCACATTTCAATTATAATGTGAACAATGATGCTGCACTAATAATTTTTTTCTATAGGGTGCGTTTGCTATAAATCACATAATTCCCCCCACAAAATGTAACAAGTCCCCATTTCTAATTTTTGTACAAGCGCACCCCATAGAAATCATAACCGCAAATGCTCATGTGCTAAAATGTGAAAAAAAACCAATTTAAACACACTGCAGATGATTAAAAATTCAATTTTTATTGCATTTTTTGTCATAATATACAGGCAGGACAAGACGTATACCTATAAAAAAGATATATTATGAATCTGAGGTGTCTGACGGAAAGAGCGATATCTAATATGTCTGGGTCATTTAATAAAATGTGGCTTCAAATCGCGTTTAAACATGATGAGCGAAAGCGGTAAAAATGAGCTGAGCACACAGCAGTGAAATGCAGGGTTAAGGGGTTAAACAGCATATCAGAGGAAGATTTAGTAGAGAAATTAACACTTCTCAGAAGCACAGGTGTTTGATACATCTTCAGATCAGGAGACACCACACCCTCACCAGACAATGTATCAAATTAATCAGACCAGACTAATTAAAAGCACATGTTATTTTCAAACACTAATTAAACACCTGTTTGAGAACACAGGTCATTTAGAAGTGAGAATCTTTGCACGTAGACATCATTTGTTAATTCAATATCTAATAAACCGTTGCTTATAATATTCTGCAGTAAAGGGTCTCTTTATATCTAGATTTTGTAGTATTTTTTATACTTCTCAAAATATATATTTTTTTTTCGAACCGAACACGCCAAAAAGTTTGAAGTTCGCGAACGGCCTAAGTTCGAATCGAACTTCGAACTGATCGAACCGAACAGCTCATCCCTAATCATCATTAGGGATTTGCTGTTTGGTTCGATCAGTTCGGAGTTCGATTCGAACTTTGGCCTTTTGCAAGTTCGCGAACTGTGAACTTTTTGGCGTGTTCGGTTCGAGTTTGGAAAAAACTAATAATTTTGTAAAAAAGTATAAAAAATGCTTAAAAAAATACTAAAAAATCTAGAAATAAAGAGACTCTTTACTGCAGAATATTATAAGCAACGGTTTATTAGATATTGAATTAAAAACTAATGTGTACGTGCAAAGATTCTCACCTCTAAATGACTGGTGCCTAAGGGGTTAAAGCCAGGCACCGCTTAAAAGGGGAGACACTCTCCTTTTAAGTGGTGCCTGGCTTTTTTTGTGGGACCTCCCGATCAGGAGGGAGAGGGATCCGAACAGATCCCCCCCTCCCTTCCAGGCAATCTCCCGGCATTGCCGGGGGGGGGGGGTCACCTGGAAATGATGTCATCGCGCATGGCGTGATGACGTCATTTACGTCGGGTGTAGCTTGACTTCAGCGTCTGAGGATGCTGAAGTCAGAACGCTGCAGGACCCCGGACAGAGAGGTGAGTATCTCCGCCGGGGGTGCCGCAAAGCTGATGACATGTGGTCACTCTGATTGCAGCTGGGAGGGATCCAAGACGGGGCTCTGTGCTGGAGCTTGTTCATCCACCACGCCTCCAGAAAGCTGCTTGTATGAGGTCTGTCTGCTCCACCACCACCACCTCTCCCTCCTCCTCCTGTTTCTCTGGCAAAGTGGCAGTTAAACCGACGCCTGACAGGGGCTACACAATAGCTCAAGCAAAAAGATGCCATACTGTGCTTGAGCTGGTTTGTTTAGGGGACAGGAGCCACACCGAGCCAGAAATTCTGTCAGCTCTGCAGGGGCAGGTGCAGAGATGGTTAACACCACGCCAGCTTCAGCTGGGAATGGTCATCTGTGATAATGGCAGCAACCTCCTCTCCGCCCTACGCAAGGGTTAATTGACGCATGTACCATGCCTAGCACAAGTCCTAAATCTAGTGGTACAGCGTTTCCTAACCAAGTACCCAGGGCTGGCAGAGCTTCTCAGCCAGGCCAGAAAAGTCTGCAGCCACTTCAGATGGTCATTCCCAGCAAGCGTTCGCCTGACAGAAATTCAAAGAGACTTCCACCTTCCCACAAACCATCTGATCTGTGACATGCCCACCATGTGGAACTCGACATTAGCATTGCTGCAGCATCTGCACAAGCAGCAGAGGGCCATCAACGAGTACCTGTGTGAGTATGGCACAAGGACAGGTTCAGGTCAACTTGGTTCCCCCCCCCGCAGTGGCTGATGATCAAGGATGCATGCACTGTACTGTCACCATTTGAGGAGGCAACGAGGATGGTGAGCAGGGACAGTGCATGCATCAGTGACACAATTCCTTAAGTGTTCCTGCTGGAGCACACTCTGCGGGGAATTATAGATGTGGCTCTAGAGGCAGAGCAGCGGGAGGAAGAGGAGGCCTTCCCTAGCTCTGAAGGCCTAGTCTTTCCGCAGACAGCACCTCAGATCAGACAGGAGGATGATGAGGTGGAGGAATATTTAAGTAGTGGGGGCATTGAAGGTGGGGATTCCTCATGGGAGGGTTTTGTGTGCCCAGAAACACAAGGACTAGTACGTGGCTGGGAGGAGGAAGTGCATGATACGGTCATCCTCATTGACCAGGAAGACTCGGAAGCTAATGCCACCTCCAACCTGTGCTGCATGGGCTCCCTTATCCTGCAAAGCCTGCTAAAGGACCCCAGGATTCATGCTATCAAGGAGAGGGATCATTACTGGTTGGCAACCCTTCTTGATCCACGATACAAGGGGAAAGTTGCAGAGCTCATCCTGCCCGCACAGAGGGAGCACAGGATGTAAAAACTTGAGGACGCTCTAAAGCGACACTTGTGTAACACCTTTCCAGGCACTGGTAGGTTACCAAGTGATGACACAGGTGCTTCTGAGGCTGCAGATGATCAGAGGAATAGTGGTGAAGGCTGGGGCCGCTTGACTGATGCCTTTTTAATTTTTTTTAGTCCACGACGCCCAGGGACGTCAAATGTAGGCACCCATTGCCAGCGTCTTCACCATATGGTGCAGGACTACCTAGGGGCAAGGGCAGACCTGGATACCTTTACAGCAGATGATCCACTGGCTTACTGGGTGTTGAGATTGGATCACTGGCCAGAACTTAGCCAATATGCTATGCAGCTGCTAGGTTGCCCTTCATCTAGTGTGCTTTCTGAAAGGACGTTCAGTGCCGCTGGAGGTTGTCACAGACAAAAGAGTGCGTCTGTCCACCAACTCTGTAGACCGGCTGACATTTATAAAAATGAATCAGTCCTGGATCAGCAGCTATCAATCCCCTGATGCTGACGTAACGGAATAGATTGGGGATTTCTTCTGCATTCACAAAACCTCCAGCACTGAACTCTTCCACAATACCACAAAAGGGTTACGGTGTGAAGGCACTTGCTGCCATGAAAGGCACAATATTTGGCTGCACTGACGCCTTTACCAGATTCATATCTTTTTAATATAGGACCACATGGTCCACCCCTGCACTCTTCCACAATACCACAGAGGGGTTACCGACCGACACTAAAAGCCCAATTTTAAAGCACCTATTGTTACTTTCATTCAAAGACTGCATAAGTTTCACAATAATTTAGCCAAAAAAAATAAAAATCACTAAACTTTTTCCTGAAATGTCTTTTCATACAGACTGCCGCCCCAAGCAGTTTATGAATAGATTAAAGGAAAAGCATTTACCGTCATTTGAAACGTCATTTTTTTGTTTTTAAATGTCTCTATACATCCTACAAATCCGCCACTTCACGGGCAGGTTATGGAGACCTCCTAGGCACGATATTTGAAGGAATTTTTCGTTTTTATTTTTAACCCTTATTTGATGGAGAACTGTTTTTTTTACTTTTGGTCCTTGTTTCCTGTCCCCCAGGCCACTACCCGGACCCCCATACACCTTTAGTGGCAAATATCTAGCATATATGCGCTCTTGGAGGGCACTCTAATTGAGTTCGAGTTCGAACATTTGAAAAGTTCGAGTTCGAATGCGAACCGAACTCGGGGGTGTTCGGCTCATCCCTAATCATTCACCGATCCTTCCGCGGATAGGATATATGATGAATCAACCGAAAATCCCCAGCCTTCCACTTAGGTATTACCCCCAAAGTGGATATCCTCAAATCCCGCACCGGAGGTGACGAGAATGGACCAGCCCATCCTACCGACCCCGATCTCCTTGAAAACATTCTCCCGAACTACCTCCGGATATTCCCTAGCCGACTTCAAATTCCTCAACTTGCCACAAAAGGAATCTGGAAACCATCTCCCGCAGAAACTCCGCATTCCTATGTTTTCCGTAAAGCCTTACCACGGTAACATTGCGTCGAGTTTCACTGGAGAGGCCCCCATCTCCAGACCCACCAAAAGGCAAACCGCCCTGTCTCGCCCTCTTAAAACATCTGGACAACGAATGCAATCCTCCACGATTTGAACATTCGTGCTTAATCTTGCACCATTACCAAACTTGCACTGACCCTCGTTAAACTGCCAACAAGACCCCTTCCTAACACCTGCCAGTGTAGAACTGGCCCCTCCCCCACCGGTGACCCCCAGAAAGGGCAAAGCCTTCTGAACCCCCATCAAACGTAACCACAATGTTATATCCATCTGGTCCCACCCCATACCTGGGTGAGCCGCCAAACTTTGCCTAAACTGCTCATCGTATTTCCACCACGCCCAACCACCATAAATCCGATAAGCCTCCCAAATCCCATCCACATAGCAAAAAGAGCTGAACAGTGCTGGCCAAAATACAAAAAGCCCGGAGCCAATTCACAAATGACTTAGGAATCCTCCGATACCTCTTTTTCCTTTCCTCTTCCTCTGACAACTCATCCTTAACCCCTGCAACCTCGTCCAATGGAAGCAAGGAAAAGAGCTCCACATACTCACCACGCCAAATACACTCCTTAACCTCCTGCTTCAAGTGTAACCCCAAAGGACCAGCAAATGACACGTATGCATTCCTCCTGGCCACATCCGCCACGCCTGAGGACTCACTGAGTGAAACCGACACACCACTCGCCCCCCTGAAGCAACTGCTTCACCACCGAGAGCTCCACCAGCTCCCCCAACTGACTTTCCTGCAACCCTCCAAGCCTGGGCCGAATCAACTCCCTGGCTCACACCCCCTTTAGAACTCGACCAAGCTTCAAACGCACCCTGTAAAAAAAAAAAACATGACATGAAGGAACTCATATCACCCCCACTTCCATTACCTGCCACCACACTAGACCCAGCCGAACTTCCTTGAAACACCTGCGCCACACTCTCCATAGCCGATACCCCAACTCCACTGACTCCAGCCTGGAAACCACCAGCCGGCTGCAGACTCTTCTCGTACCATAGGAACTGTGGACGAAAATATATTCGTGCGATGAGCCTCAGAACCCGAAGTGCCATTACCACTATCCCGCTCCACCACACCAATGCCCGGAGCCCCCTCACCTTCACCACCTGAACACCAATCCCCTACGGGCTCCCGAGTCACCTCATCCCACACAACTCCACCCTGTGCCATACCACGTCCACACCCCCATCCACCAAATACCTTACCGCAGAAACTTCCGTCCGAGACAGACCTTGCTCCACTTCTGTAACCCTTGGCAGACAACCGTACACCTCCTCTAACCGAGGAACTCCTCAACCTCCGCTCTCCTTGTAGCGCTCACCACACCTCCCCTCTGACCAGAAACCAAAGAATCCGTAGCAACCGAGACAGGCCTTGAGCTCCTACCTGCCAACCTCCTTGACATGCTCACGCCAGCCTCCGGCCCAACTGCGTCACCTCCTGCCAACATCCGCCAGACCAACTGTCCTCTGCCTCTCTCCGCTTCTGACCTCGACCTCTCAGACGCTGGTCCACCGCTGGATTCTCCTCCCGGACTGAACCGCTCCGGTGGCCTAGAAACCCTGACAGGCCGAGCTCCAACCTCCAACTCCGCCAAACTCCTTCTCGCCCACTCCACACCACGATGCCAAGCTGCCTCTTGCACTTCAAAGAACAAATAAATGGTGAAAAAAGACCAAAACACCGCTCTGACGCAGCTCAGATTTCTGTCAGCTCAACCTCAAGAGAAAAGGGCGCGCAGAGCCTCACTGCACGCGCCTTAAGTACCCTCCTGGAAACTCCGCCCCCACATCTCCCGCTCAAACCCCCACACGCGCTCCTTCTCTGTTCAAGAAAATCCTCCTTGCGTCCTGGCATCAGAGGCAACTTAAGGGCCCTACGCCTTTGGTGCTTCAGGCCCTCATTAATTGGAGTTTTATTTAGTGATCCAAAATTCTAATTGATATCAACTATCGAATAAAACTTAACTTAGTCAGCAAACGACTATGAAACAAATTTGTTTCACTGTTTAATTTGACTCAAATACAAAATCTGTGCCACAGCGTAATATTTAACCCTAGATTGCCTTTTCGAACTGAAATTCGAATTGATATGAACTATCGAATTGATCTTAATTTACAATACAAGTAATAGTCCGCAAACGACTTTATGAAACAAATTAGTTTTGATTCACTGTTTAAAATCAATACCGCTCGCAGACAGGTCACGGCCAAATGCTCGCACAGTACCGTCTCGCGCAAAAATCAGCGTGCAGTTTTTTTCTCGTGATTCAGCCAATCAGAATTAAGAACCACAATTTTATATCAAGGCAGGAGGCTTCATATTTTGCATTCTCTTTTCTTTACTAAATCAACAGCAGCAAGGAGAGTTTACATAGCAACAGCAGTAACCAATAAACAATAAGAGTGTTCCACAGTTCCACACAAAAGGTTACTATTTAAATTAAGAAAAAATGGTCTAGATGAAAATACTTGTTCTTGGATAGAAAACTGGCTAAAAGATAGGGTACAGAGAGTGGTCATAAATGGTACATTTTCAAGATGGACACCAGGGGTAAGTGGTGTCCCTCAGGGGTCTGTTATAGGACCAATACTATTCAATTTATTTATAAATGACCTTGAGATAGGCATTGAAAGTCATGTATCAGTGTTTGCAGATGACACAAAGCTAGGAAAAGTAATACAATGTGAGCAGGATGTTACTTCGCTGCAGAGGGATTTAGATAGATTGGGGGACTGGGCACTTAAATGGCAGATGAAATTTAATCTAGATAAATGTAAAGTTATGCACTTTGGAGTGAAGAACACACAAGCAATTTATACCCTAAATGGTACGGAGTTAGGGAAATCCAAGCAGGAGAAGGATTTGGGAATAATCATAGACTTCAAACTAAGTAACAATGTGCAATGTCAAACAGCAGCCGCCAAGGCCAGCAAAGTACTGGCATGCATTAAAAGGGGAGTTCACTCACGGGATGAAAACATAATTTTGCCTCTGTATAAATCAATGGTCAGGCCGCACCTTGAATATGCCGTGCAATTTTGGGCACCTGTCTTAAAAAAAGATATTATATCGCTAGAAAAAGTGCAGAGACGGGCAACTAAATTAATAAGGGGGATGGAAGGGTTAAGTTATGAGGAAAGACTAACAAGCTTAAACCTGTTTAGTTTAGAGAAAAGGCGCCTTAGAGGGGATCTGATAACCTTATATAAATATATACGGGGCCATTATCAACCATTGTCTGATAACCTATTCATTAACAGGACTATACATAGGACAAGGGGTCATCCATTTAGACTGGAAGAAAGAAAATTTAGCTTAAAGCATAGGAAGGGTTATTTTACGGTGAGAACAATAAAGCTGTGGAATTCTCTGCCTGTTGAGGTGGTTGGGTCAGAGTCTGTACAGACTTTTAAAAAACGACTGGATGACTTCCTGCAGACACAGAATATTAAGGGTTATAATATTTAATATGTGGGTAAAAGCTTCTTGATCCAAGGAGAAATCTGACTGCCATTCTGGGGTCAAGAAGGAATTTTTTCCCAGTATGTTGCATATTGGCAAGCATTCAGACTGGGTTTTTTGCCTTCTTTTGGATCAACAGCAGTAGGTTATGTGGGAGAGGCTGAACCCGATGGACGCATGTCTTTTTTCAGCCTATATAACTATGTAACTATGTAACTATGTAACTATGTAGTAAGTCCTTAGCCACGCCCTCTTTTCTTGCTGCTGGCCTCCAGGTGAGTCGTTTTTAAAACAGCTCCTGGACGCCAGGATATATTTTGGTTATTTTATTGATTATATTTGATATAGTTATATATATATATTTATAATTTCGTTTAGGCAAGGTTTCTGTATTTTAAATACGTTTTTTCCTTCAGGTTTCTGCCTGCTGCGTGGGCACTCTCCCGCCTGCAGGCTTGCGCTCGCTTCCTTGCTTTTTTCCCGTCACCCGGCAGACCAATAGGGAAATTTAATCTCCCTTGCCGCCGGGTGCTATTCCATCACTTATATACTTCATTATTTTTACTTATTGTTTTGCTATAAGTCACCGTTATCTGCGCGCGCAGTCACCGCATGAGGGACTTGCCTCAGAGCGCGCGAGCCCATCTGCGCATGCGTTCGCGGCCATTTTGATTATCGAGCTCTATCTGCCGCCATTCAGCTCGTGCCGGGTTTAAGGTCGGCAGGTGCCTCCTCAAAGCTGACAGCCTGCTGCACGGACCCTCTCCTACCTCGGGTGAGCCCCGCATACCAGTTTCTGCTCCGGCAGTCACTTAATACAACCGCGAAAACCGCGTGTAAGCCGCTCAGCGGCGCTTCGATCCGCACGCACGGATCAAATTAAACAAAATAAATATAATTTTATTTTACCTGCGGGTGAGCCCCGTTTTGGTCTCCTTTACCATGGACCCCCCACAACTTCCCTCCAATCAGGAGGAGCTCAAAGCTTGGCTTCTGACAGCCATTTCTGAAACCCTCCCCATAGCGCTTGCTAGCCTTCCTCCAGCCCCCCCAGCAAAGCCACCGGTTCTTTCAAGGGCCCAGTCTCCGACCCACTCTGAGGGTTCCCACTCGGACATATCCGAGTCTGCAGAACCCTCACGGAAAAGGCCCTGGAAGGGCCAGTCAGAATCCGCTGGCAAGGGTAAAGGTCCAATTAAAAAATCCAAATGTGTCCCAGAACCCAAGGGTGTTGACACTTATGACCTGGATGACTATCAGGCTGATTATCCTGATGAGGAGGATATGGAATCTACCGGTAACCCACCGGCCACTCCTGTTTCAACGGGTGAGCCCCGTTCAGATGCTATGGCAATCATACCCCTTACTACCGTGCCTGCGCCACCACGCTCTCTTGCGTCCGCGGACACCCATTCACAACTCCGACTCCCGAGGTTTACCCTTCTTTGACCCGCGCACGACCACCCACCCTAGGTCCTCCACTTGGTTACCACCGGACCATATAGCGGAACTTTTGCGCTTCTGGTTGCGCTGCCCCCTGGACAAGGCGGATAGAGCGCGCTTACGGGCCGAATGCCCTCGCCCGACTCTACCTGATAAGGTGTCCCTTACCCCTGAATTTGACGAAGACTTCGTCACCTTCATGGGTAAGGCTGGCAGGGACCCAAGAAAGGGTTTGGAACAGGGTCTCCGTGTCGCCCAGGACAAGCTTCTGGACGTCTCCGGTCCCCTTTCACTCATCTTCGTGATGGCGGACGAAGCACTAGCCACCAACAGCCCGCTTGATCCTGCTCTAGTCCGCGAATGGGCACAGCGTGCCCTCTGCTTGTTGGGTAATGCCAACGTCGGCATTTCATCTGAACGCCGTAAGGCGGCGCTGTTTCGGCTGGATGCAAAGCTAACTAGCATGGCTACAAAGGAATTGGGTCCGGCAGCAAAAGGCTTACTGTTTGGAGATCTGTTCATGAGAGACCTTAACCGCAAGGTAAACGTTTATACGAACCTTCAAAAGGTTCAAGCAAATATGAAAAGGGTTTTCCACCCCCAGCAACGTTTTTCCTCCAGGGCTGGCGCACCAAGAGGTCGGGCCGCCAGCCGTTACAATGCTGCCTATAGGCCTCGCTTCACGCCAAACCAGGACGTGCAGTACAGACCCAGCCCGATCCTGGCACGCGGAGTCCCGGTTGGTCGCGGCTTCAACAGACCCAGACGCCGCTACTCCGCTGGTAAGTGCTTCAGCGCTCCCGCTTTCACACATTCCGGTCGCGGGTCGCTTACGCTATTTCCTTCCCAAATGGCGCACACTCACATCAGACTTGTGGGTTTTACGAACGGTAGCAGGTTATTCAATCGACTTCTCCCAGGTTCCCGTCCAGGCTGCTACCCCGCCCCCGGCCCGTTATTCCTCAGAGGAAGCGACGTTGATAGACCGGGAACTTCGCTCCTTGCAGTTAAAACGCGCCATCACCCCCGCCAGGGGTTCCCCGTGCTTCGTCAGCACTATCTTCCTTGTCCACAAAAAATCGGGGGACCTTCGTCCAGTTATAAACCTAAAAACTCTCAACACCTTCGTGGCCTACCGCCACTTCAAAATGGAGGGTATACACCTCCTCAGAGATCTCCTCCGAGACGGCGACTGGTTCACGAAATGGGACCTCACAGACGCTTACCTCACGGTCCCGGTCCATCCCACTCACCACCCGTACCTGCAGTTCCACTGGCATCGCGACCTCTGGCAGTTCACTTGCCTGCCGTTCGGCCTCAGCTCTGCGCCATGGTGCTTTACGAAGCTGCTCAAACCGGTAATGGCCTTCATACGATCCCAAGGCGTCAGGACGATTATATATCTAGACGACATCCTTCTATTGGCGCAGGACCCCGCGCAATCCGCTCACCATACAACCCTGGTGGTCTCGCTCCTACAAGACCTGGGCTTCATTATCAACAGGGACAAATCGGCACTGCGTCCCGCCCAAACCGTCACCTTCCTCGGATTCGATATAGACTCAATGTCTTGCCAGCTGCGGCTTCCCCCGCAAAAGCTTCGGGCCATCAAGACATCCCTACGTGGAGTCCTCAGCATGGACACCATCTGTCTCCGAGATTTGGCGAGAGTTGTAGGTCTCCTCTCTTCCTCCATTCAAGCCATCTTCTCTGGCCCACTACACTATCGGGCGATGCAACGTCTGAAGGCAACACACCTTCGTCTCAACCCCTCCTATGACCAGCTGGTCTCCATCACCCCGGAGGTCCGGGTGGAGCTCCTATGGTGGTTACGCCATATGGAGGCCTGGAACGGCCGGGCCATCTTCGACTCTCTCAGGGCGGAATACCTTCCCGGTTCTTCCAATTTTGTGGCAGATTGGTTTTCGAGATATTGGAGGGACTCCAGCGATTGGAAACTAGATGTTGCTACGTTCCACCGCCTGTCGGAACTGAGGGGACTGTTTCACCTCGATCTGTTCGCTTCCCGCTTGAATCGTCAAACAGAGGCCTACTTCAGCTGGCTTCCGGACCCACAGGCACCTGCGGTGGACGCTTTTTCTCCAACCATGGCCGCCGTCCGGGGCCTACGCTTTTCCGCCATTCCCGATGATCACGCGAACGATCCAAGAAGTCCGCCGACGGGGGATCCGGATGCTTCTTCTCACACCCTTGTGGCATGCTCAACCCTGGTTCCCACTGATGCTGGAACTATCCTGCCTCCATCCACTCCTGCTCCCGTCCTTCCGATCCATTCTGTTGGATCCCCAGGGCAGACCACATCCGATGATTTTGGAGAACAATCTTCCTCTAGTGGCGTGGACGATTTCCGGGGACCCTGCATGCTGCCGGGACTATCGGATGCAGCTCGCTCCTTATTGTGGGAATCCTGGGCTCCCGGCACGAGAAAGTGTTATCGTTACGCCTGGAGAACTTGGTGTAGCTGGTGTTTGCAACAACAGGCTGATCCCGCTACTGCCCTCTACAATTGATCCTCAATTTTTTGGCGAATCTTTCCACGTTGGGGAAGTCCTATCGTACCATTAACCTGTTCCGCTCGGCTATCTCGGCGGCTCACGTTCCCCTGGGTGGCGTCCCTGTGGGTAGGGACCCTTCCGTCTGTCGTCTCCTTCGTGGCATTCGACTCGCTCGCCCGCCGGCTCCGAGATATGTGGTATTCTGGGATGTGGCGCTTATGCTCGACTTCCTGCGTAATTGGCCGGATAATGACTCACTAACCCTCCGTCAGCTCTCGGCGAAATTGACGGTTCTGTTATGTTTGGTTTCCTTTCGACGTGTCTCTGATGTTAGAGCCTTCGATGCGCACGCCGTGGGTTTCTCCCCTGAGGGTGTCGTCTTCTCGCTTACTATGCGTACTAAAACTCTATCCCGTGAGGTTTTCTACCCTTACTTTCTCACTGATCCTCTACTGTGTGTGGCTCGTTGTGTTACTACTTACCTCTCTCGTTTGCGTCCTTTGCGCTCCTCTCCTACTGGCCAACTCTTGGTCTCTTATGTCTCTCCTTACAAGCCTGTCTCCTCTCCTACCCTCTCGAGATGGGTGCGCTGGCTGCTCTCCCTGGCGGGCGTTGCTCCCCATTTCGGCGCTCACTCCGTGCGGGGTGCGGCGACTTCCTCTGCCGCAGACGCTGGGGGTTCTCTGGCTGATATTCTACAGGCGGCTGATTGGTCTAGGGCGGTCACGTTTCGTACCTTCTATTTCCGTCCTCGTTCTCATGCTTCTGGGGCTTTAGTGCAGCTTTAAAACTGCAAAATATGAAGCCTCCTGCCTTGATATAAAATTGTGGATTATTCCAGCCTTGGTGTCAGAATAATCTTAATTTTAATAAAGACAGGAGGCGAATATTTTTCCCGCCCACCCAGGCCCGAGTCGGTTTTTCATTGTTCTGTGTATTTTCTGCTACATGTAAAAAAAAAAAAAAAAAAAAAAAAAACAACAAAGAATTAAATAAAATTTTCTCACATGTACTAAACGTATAATTGTTTATCTGGGTGTTCTTCTATATGATTTAAGCGTCTCCACTTCGCCTTGTACATTTGTCTAATCTGTTTTTATTCCCTTAGTAGGGTTTGCATGTCTTGTTAGCCTGACTTCGAACTACTGTCTCGAATTTGGATGCCATTTGCTAGTTTTCATTTTAATGATTTGTTAGTTGGCTGTTGATTGACAGGCCTCCTTTGCATGGTGCTTTCACGTATCCTCTGCTTCCTCCTCAGTTTGACTTGCTCCTGTGGTCTCCCATCGTCTCGGATGGCCGTTGGCTCCCGGTTTTGTTTCTACAAGTCTCCTGGACTTCTGCCTAGTTGGATCTTCTCCGCTTCATTTTCCGTTTTCCTTCCACCTTCCTGGATTTCAGATTTTCTCAGTCACGTCTCTCCTGCTCGTCCAGCTTACAAGAAAAGAGGGCGTGGCTAAGGATTTACTACACTCTTATTGTTTATTGGTTACTGCTGTTGCTATGTAAACTCTCCTTGCTGCTGTTGATTTAGTAAAGAAAAGAGAATGCAAAATATTCGCCTCCTGTCTTTATTAAAATTAAGATTATTCTGACACCAAGGCTGGAATAATCCACAATTATCATCTCACGTTAAGAAATTGCGCCTGCCACAGTCAATCTGAGCATATATGCTGCAGCAATAATACATGCACATACAACTTCTCCATTTTATTGTTTGGGTATGTGTTGAAGGGGCAACTATACTTTGCTGTATTTTTTTTTACTGGGCTGGAGTATTTTGGTTTGGCCAGGTCTGCCAGATTTGCCATTAACACCAGCTTTTTGCAGTTGTTAAAATTATACGCGCAAAGGCTATACGGTAATTACTGCGAATAGACTAATACCATCCTCGTACCAGCGCACACATTTGCACTCACAATGTTAAGTATAGGACGCTCGCAGTAAAGTAAGCTCGCGCAGGGTTCGCACAGGTTCACCCGCGGTAGACGATTGCGCGCGGTTGTTGCGCTATGTAATACCGGATTAGGCACAAATAGTTTTACCCCTCGCGTTAATTTTTTTTGCGCATGCGCGAACAGTTGCGTGAGAGATTGTAATTTAGCCCTAAATTATTTAAAACGAAACAAAACTAAATGAATTTTTCAGCCATGCACAACCCTAGTAAAGAGGTATTGACCTCGTACAGCACCCACGTGACCAATAGCCAGAAACAATCTAATGAAACAAATTTATCAGGAATTTATTGGGAGGTTTAATGTAATTAGCAAAAATCAGCATGATTTTATGAAACACAGATCATGTCAGACTAACGTAATTGCATTCTATGAGGAAGTAGAAATATAGATCAGGGGGTCGCAGTGGATGTGATTTATTTGGATTTTGCCAAAGCTTTCGACACTGTTCCACACAAGAGGTTACTATTTAAAGTAAGAAAAATTTATCTAGTTGAAAATACTTTGTTCTTGGATTGGAACCTGGCTAAAAGCGGGTATAGAGAGTGGTCAAAAATGGTAAATTTTCAAGATGGACAACGGGGTAAGTGGTGTCCCTCAGGGATCTGTTATAGGACCAATTCTATTTAATTTATAAATGATCTTGAAATAGGCATCGAAAGTCTTGTTTCAGTGTTTGCAGATGACACAAAACTAGGAAAAGTAATACAATGTGAGCAGGATGTTATTTGCTGCAGAGGGATTTAGATAGTTGAAATTTAATGTAGATAAATGCAAAGTTATGCACGTTGGAGTGACGAACACACAAGCAACTTATATCCTAAATCAGTATTTCCCAAACCTGTCCTCGGGACCCTCTGCCTCGCCACTTTTCCAGATATCTGAAGCACAGCACAGGTGATATGATTTGCTGCTCAGTGATTGCAGGAATCCGTCTGCATTTCCCCAAGGTGATCTGCAAAATCTGGCCTGGTTGAGGGTCCCGAGGACAGGTTTGGGAAACACTGCCCTAAAATGGTACTGAACTAGGGAAATCAAAGCAGGAGAAGGATTTGGGAATAATCATGGAGCTATATTACAATCTTTGCGCAAAAACCCTCACGCAAAGCGAAAATTTTTGCGCCAAGCGTTAAACTTTCACGCAGGGTTTGCGCAGGTTCACCCGCAGTAGACGATTGCGTGCGATTGTTGTGCTGACTATGTAATACGGGATTAGGTGCAAATGGTTTTACCCCTCACGTTAATTTTTTTTGCGCTGGCGCAAATGTTTACGTGAAGATTGTAATTTAGCCCATAGACTTCAAACTAGCTAACGCTGTGCAATGCCAAACAGCAGCTGCCAAGGCCAGCAAGATATTGGCATGCATTAAAAGGGAAATTCACTCTCGGGATGAAAGCATAATTTTGCCTCTTTATAAATCAATGGTAAGACCGCACCTTGAATATGCCGTGCAATTTTGGGCACCTGTCTTAAGAAAGGATGTTATAGCGCTAGAAAACGTGGAGAGACGGGCAACTAAATTAATAAGGGGAATGGAAGGTTTAAGTTATGAGGAAAGGCTAAGAAGTTTAAACCTGTTTAGTTTAGAGAAACAGCGCCTTAGAGGGGATCTGATAACTTTTTATAAATATATATGGGGCCATTATAAACCATTGTCTGGAAGCCTATTCATTAAAAAGATTATTCACAGGACAGGAGGTCACCCATTTAGACTTCACTAGACGAAAGGAAATTCAGCCTAACGGAGGGTTTTACGGTCAGAACAATAAAGCTGTGGAATTCTCTGCCTGTTGAGGTGGTTGGGTCAGAGACTATACAGATTTACAAAAACACTGGATGACTTCCTTCAGAAACAAAATATTAAAGGTCATAATATTTAATATGTGGGTAAGCTTCTTGATCCAAGGAGAAATCTGACTGCCATTCTGGGGTAAAGAAGGAATTTTTTCACAATGTGTTGCATATTGGCGAGCGCTTCAGACTGGGATTTTTGCCTTCTTTTGGATCACCAGCAGTAGGTGATGTGTGAGAGGCTGAACTCGATGGAAGCATGTCTTTTTTCAGCCTATGTAACCAGTGCTTTTTTTCTGAAAAATATAGGTGGGGGTACTCACACCCAGGGAAAACTCATTATGACTATTTTTGGTGTCCTAATAAATACTCCTTTATTAACCCTATAAGGATAGAGCCAATTTTACACATTTGGAATACTTCTAAAACTAGAATTTCAGTTATTCTCCTGTTCAACCATAATTTACCTCTTTCATATTAACCCCTTCACTGCTGAGCCATTTCACGTCTGGGCTGGGCTAATTTTTCCCGCTTTTTCTAATCATGTTTAAACGCGATTTGAAGCCACGTTTTATTATACCACCCAGACATATTATATATCGTTCTTTCTGGCAGACTCCAGATTCATAATATATCATTATTATATGTATACGTTATGCACTGCATGTATATTATAACAAATAATGCAATAAAACATCTACAGCATGTTAAGTGTTTTTTTTTCACATTTTGTAATACGAGTTTTGCGTTTATATTTTCTATGGACTGCGCTTGTTAAAAAAAATTAGAAATGAGGACCGTTTCATTTTTGGGGGGGAGCTGGAGGGGGAATTACAAGATTTTTAGCAAACGCACCATAGAAAAAAATCATTAGTGCAGCATCATTGTTCACATTATAATTGAAATGGGAACAATATTGCTGCATTAATAAAAACAAATATTTTTTTTAAATTTTTTTAAATTTATTTTTATTACTGTACTTCAAACATGGTCATGTTTGGTATCATATGAAAGGTCATGCACAGGCCTTTCAAATGATTCCCTAAATGACCACCTAGCTGCCACCGTTCGGGAGACATTTCCTTGGGAAATCTCCGGGCAGCGAGGGGTTCCCTGGCTAACTGATGTCATCGCCCCATGCGTGATGACATCAGGTGGCCAGGGGGGACTCGGAGGTGGAGCTGCCATCCAAGATGGCGGTCCTCACTGGAGCTAGGCCACGATCCAGCGCCGGATGGCCCCGGATCGCAGCCCAGTGTCTAAGGGAGACTCTCCCCTTTTAAGTGGTGCTTGGTTTGTACAGCTGGGACCTCCCGATCGGGAGGGATCGGGATCCAAAAGGATCCCCCCCTCCCTTTCAGGCGATCTCCCGGGGGGAGGGGGGGGGCCCGAAAGAAAATGACATCTCGCAAGGCGCAATGTCGTCATTTATGTGGGGAGGCCCTTAAAAGATGCATCTGACTTCCTAGAAGTCAGTACGCCGCTGGACCCTAGAGAGAGGTGAGTATCTCTTCCAGGGATCCCGCTTGAGGGTGACATGTGGGGAACATCCTCCGCATATAGCAGGAGTCAATGAGGACGTTCCCCACATGTCACCCAACGTGAAAGGGTTAAATGCACCCAGGGGGGTACCTCACGATGCAGCCAAGACACCTGCTGTCATTCTTACTTTGTGGAGTGCAGGCAGCAGATAGTGTGGAGATTCTAGGAGCAATACCAGCCTTTTGGATGCAGGGCAAGGGGGCAACGCCAGACTGCGACAAGGACACAGGCGCTGAATTTTACGCACAGCAGCCTGTTTAAAGACAAATACATCCTGTAATACGTTCCTTGTTTTGCCCCCTGTAATTTTGTAACCAGCAATCTGTTGATTTATTTGGGAAAGGTCGACATAGTGCGGAAGATGATGCTCCGGACACGAGTCAATTGACAGGAAAGGCATTTTTTTATTATGGTACCAGACTTGAGATTCTGGAGTCCATCCAGCTCAAGTGAAGCTTTTCAACAAAGATGCAATTCTTCTACATTGATTCGTAAAAAGGTACATCCCTGACCTAATGCCCCCTCCCTCCATCTCAGAGACAAAGACCACATTGCAATTACACATATAATAAACAATTTGGACACAAACTTGATTTAGAAGGGAGGCATGAGATCTGGTGTGCCTTCTCACAGTCATGGTGGCACTCGTCACGGGGGTCCCGGGCAGATGCCAGGGAAGGCCCTTCATTGTGCATATATTTGAGCCCTTGAGGCAGGTTTGTGGTTTGTTTCATAAATGTTTAATCCAGCACACACTAACATAAACAGAAACAGAACTAGAGGTAATAGTGCAGGTGATGGGCACAAGAGGAAGCCCTGCACTGGTTAGACCAACAGATTATATAGGACACTCAGAGCCAGCAGACGTGGAACAATCCGTGAAGTACTCAAGGTGCAGGGCAGTCAGATGCAGAAACCAATCGCCTTGGTACATACAAGGACCAACTGAATTGTCTCTAAGTTCTGAAGGTTTCACTACCAACAGACCGCCTAGGACACTCAGAAACAGATGTGGAACAATCCGTGAAGCACTCAAGGCGCAGGGCAGTCAGATGCAGAACTCGTTGGTACCTGAAATATACTGTAAACAGAATTGTTAATCTTGGCACTCCCTCCAGGGAGATCAGACAACAAGAGCAAAACTAGATACTGCTCAGTAGCTATTGATTTCGTGACCAAAGGATCAACTAAGCAAATACACATAAACACATACAAGAGAGTGGTCCAAAAACATAAGCCAGGTCATACACGAGAAATCCAGACAGAATATCTTTAGCGGACAGACGTAAGAGAAATCCAAGTGCCAGAACCAGAAGTCATACACGATAAATCAAGAATGCAATATAATCAAGAACAGTAGGCAATGATAACATGAGCAGGAACTAAATAGGTGTAACCTATCCAGACCCAGGGAGCAAGAGACTAACTAGGTCTATACATATGGCTGAGAAGGTCATGTGATCGCAGACCAATAGTCTGTAGAGCCTGAAAACCCCCAAAAAAAACATGAATCCCTGCTACAACCAGCAGGGGCAGGGCCGAGACGTGACATAACCCCCTCCCTTATGGGTGACCTCTCGGGCACCCAAAACAAAAAAACGTGACCAGGGAAGGCAAGGAACTTGACATGAACACCCGTCATAACAAATCCCTGTCAGAATCGTCCATACTTTCACCATCAGACACTACTAGATATTGACGCAATATGTGAGGGTACTTCTGGAGTACTACCCAGTGCGTCTCACGTAACAAGCCAGAAGGCATTCGTATATACCCCTTGGGAACTCGATTTGTCTCTGGGAACCACATACCAGTCAAGTTACCTTCTTGCTGGATTTCCGCGAGACATGTGCGGAATAAGGCATCCTCTGAACTAGATCGGAGCGTGGTCTCCTTGGAACCAGAAAGGGGCTTGGCCTCCTCGGAGCTGGAATAATTAGAGTTGTTACCCTTTCTCCTCCTTGAGCGAGACTTGGACTTGGTGACCACCTCACATGACAGGGAAACGATGGGAGCAGACCTGGTTTTCGCGAACCCACAACTGGGTTTGGTCTTACTGGGACCACTGTGAGACATGGGCACAGTGGTTTCTTTACTTGACATAAGTCCCAACTTGGACACAGCTTGAGACTCAACATGGGCGTAACTAATTCGTGGCTCATTGACATGACTGGCAGCTCGCCAGTATCAGGCATGGTTGACATCTCACTAACAGAAAAAAACATGAAGGGCTCTTGGCCCACACTCGGCGTAAAAGGGCTCTTGGCCCACACTCGGCGTAAAAGGGCTCTTGGCCCACACTTGACATGACGATGGTAGGAACAACACTGGACCCACTGTGGGGCAAGGGCACAGTGGTCTCATGTGTTACTACAGGCATTTCGACCTCATTACAAAACGTGGCCACAGCGGTCTCGCAACCATTAGGCATCACAAGTGACATATTGCCAGTGGATACAGGCATGGCTGGCTTCGCGTTTGCCAGTGGATACAGGCATGGCTGGCTTCTCGTTTGCCAGTGGATACAGGCATGGCTGGCTTCTTGTTTGCCAGTGGATACAGGCATGGCTGGCTTCTTGTTTGCCAGGGGATACAGGCATGGCTGGCTTTGCATTGTCAGTGCAAACAGACATGGCTGGCTTTTTGCCCAAATTTGACCTGAAGATCTCACTGCTGTATTGAGAACTGACCGATGGGGGATCCCTTGGCTTATAGCCCCATTCCAGATACAGGAGACACAAAGACAACAGAAGAATACATCACTGGCACCAAGCCAGGAACAGATATAAAGGGTGGCACACAGCCAACTTGGGTCACGGATGGCACTGGAGCTTCACTGTGGGACGTGGGCACAGTGAACTCATGACTTGACAGACTTGAGGTGGCTACTCTACCAGTCTGGACGCCTATGGAGGACATACCAGAAACTTCAGAACAATACATGGATACAGGATTCCCCTGAGATCGCTTGACAGGTTTAAATACAATTTTCAATAGTGTGGCTTGGATCTGCACAATAGAAGCAGAGTCTATATAACCTGCGTCTTTCCTGTTCAGTCAAAGGAGTAGTAACACAGGTTCTACTGGGAGGGAACTCATTAACCTCACCAGGTGTGGAGTGCAGAGACTCCATTAACCTCTGCATATCCATTAACATCTTAACCACCCAACCAATGGTAGTTTGGAACATCACACATACCTACAGGCATCTTGGGGGTCTGGATACTGTCACGGGGGTCCGGGGCAGATGCCAGGGAAGGCCCTTCATTGTGCATATATTTGAGCCCTTGAGGCAGGTTTGTGGTTTGTTTCATAATGTTTAATCCAGCACACACTAAACAAACAAAAACAGAACTAGAGGTAATAGTGCAGGTGATGGGCACAAGAGGAAGCCCTGCACTGGTTAGACCAACAGATTACCTATGACACTCAGAGCCAGCAGACATGGAACAATCCACGAAGCACTCAAGGTGCAGGGCAGTTAGATGCAGAACTCGTTGGTACCTGAAATATACTGTAAACAGAATTGTTAATCTTGGCACTCCCTCCAGGGAGATCAGACAACAAGAGCAAAACTAGATACTGCTCAGTAGCTATTGATTTTGTAACCAAAAGATCTACTGAGCAAATACACATAAACACATACAAGAGAGTGGTCCAAAAACATAAGCCAGGTCATACACGAGAAATGCAGACAGAATATCTTTAGGGGACAGACGTAAAATAAATCCAAGAGCCAGAACCAGAAGTCATACACGATAAATCAAGAATGCAATATAATCAAGAACAGTAGGCAATGATAACATGAGCAGGAACTAAATAGGTGTAACCTATCCAGACCCAGGGAGCAAGAGACTAACTAGGTCTATATATATATGGCTGAGAAGGTCATGTGATCGCAGACCAATAGTCTGTAGAGCCTTAAAACCCCCAACAAAAACATGAATCCCTACTACAACCAGCAGGGGCAGGGCCGAGACGTGACAACTCCTCTCTAGATAAGGATGCAGCTGTGAAAACTGATTCCTTTGTTCGCTCTTGGTCCAGGTCCAAGGCCTGCATGACATTGTTTGTTTAAATCAGGCTTCTTGGCATCTCTACACTAACTGGTTTCTCAATTTTTAATTACTACAGCTGAAAATCCCTGGAATGTTAGAATCTAAGCAAGATGATTACAAAAGTAGTTAGTATTATTCTGTAAAAAAATCATGCAAGATGGCTGCCAGAGATGGCGGCCATTTCTAGCTATTCCCCCTTTTGGACGAGAGGTAGCCTTTTTACCTACTTCTCCCAGCCAATTTCATTTAATATCTACAACATCAGTGCCTTAAAATCCAGGGGTGTTTTTTTCATTGCAAAGAATTCATGGATAACAATAGGTAATTTTTCTTTAGCTGGGGTTGGAACCTTTTTGCAAAGGGGCCATAAACACAATGCCAGCCTGTAGCATAGTAATCCTATCACAAGGAGTACCACGCCCATCATTATCAAGGATCAAGCTCAGGAAATTAAACTGAGAATGGATCCAAACCAGGCTCTTAAGGACCCAAACACTAGAAAAGGATTCCAGCCCTGTGCTGCTATCTGACGGGCCTGATATTGTAATTGGGACACCTTTTCTTGGTGATTTTGAATTACCTGGGAATAATCTGGGACTTCTGTGGAATTTCAGATAAAAGGTACAACACTCCTAATGCATAGTCATTTCAAACAAACCATTTAATGTGGCACTGATCTGCTCAAGTGCCATGTCATGCACCATCTGTAATTTCCGAATCTCATGTAATTCAATATTCAGCAACTGTATATCGTTACCGGTTAAATTTAAAATCTCATACATCAATAAAGAAGAATTGTTCAACCATCTCATCAGATCTTTTCCCCACCCAGTCCATGCTGGGAACCAGGCCCAGGCCTAATGTGCTCGAGTGAACAGTTCTCGCTTATGTTTGTTGAAAACCAAAGGATACCTTGGGTGTAATGTAGTGTCAGGTAAAGTCTCATCCCCTTGTACTCTCTGTATTGGAACCAACCTTGCAACCTAACAGTCCTGTCAGAGTAGGGGGTAGCCAGGTATAGCACAATTTACCACAACAAATATGTAGTCCCCCAGTCAGAAGGAATGGAAGCATATAATGCACTCCTTTATGAACTTCCACCATCATTTTCACTAGATGGTTAAGGAGGAACTTTCCAGTCTGTCGGGTTAGGGTAAAATCCGTGACTCGTAAAGTTGGGCCTCGGGTTGGATTGGATGGCTTAACAATAAATCTACTAGTTCCAGTGCTTGTCATGGAGGTGTTAACCGATAGGTTAAAATGGCTGGCCTGGCAAGGAGTCTCTGTTAAAATTCGTCAGTCCTATTTGAAAACCAGTCAGGAAGGTAAACTGGGCCAGTTATGGGGTAGGCAGGTAAGGTTCCTGCATGTTGCATCTGAGTTTCATTTAATGGTTGGACGGTGATGTTCCCTGCAGACAAGATTCTCAGGTTACATAGTTACATAGGCTGAAAAAAGACATGCGTCCATCAGGTTCAGCCTTTCACACATCACCTACTGCTGTTGATCCAAAAGAAGGCAAAAAGTTAACTGGGACTGCATCAAATGGGATGTATATCGTCTCTGGATGAAGTCGGCTACACACCAAACACATGGTCTGGCCTGATTTGCAAGCATAAGCATAGTTAAATTTCATCAACAAATGATTTTTTGGTGTTGAAACAGGTCCTAAAAATCACGCTTTCCTCTCACAACGGTCTGGTTGAGGGTGGAGGATAGGTTTGCTGGTTGGTCCACCCCTGTCTGCAGTTTCTTTGGTGATAACATTATCACATATATCCATATGAATACCACAAACAAGGCTATGGAGCACAAGGTGATAATATCTTGATGGATTCTTTTGAATGTTGCACAGAACTTTTCCTCTCGCTGTTGAGCAGTCAGGTATTATGTATTCACGGGCTTCCTGGTTTTCCATCGCTAGTAGTTGGTCAGGCGTTATTATGGCCGTCAAAACACCTACTTGCTGGTCTGCGCGGACTTTGTCCCAACCCTGGTGAGCCGTAGCTTCCGTGGGTCAGTCTCGCTGGATATCACTTCGCACTGGAGCTTGGGCCCTGCAGCCGCAGGCATAAGTCTTGAGTGGTGTATCCACGAGGTTACCTCGGCCACTTTCACTGCTGTGGGAGTTGACAACAAGACAAGGCAAGGACCCCACCACTGTGGGCCTAGTGGGTCAGTTTTCCATTCTTTTTTACCCAGACTGAATCACCTGGACAGTATTTATGCAAGGGTGGATACAAAAATTAGGTAGATTGACCCAAGTGTCCAATTTCTGCATTGTCTGACCTAACAACAATACCTGATGGCTTAAATTAGTTTCTCCCAATGCCCAAAGGTCCCCCCTTATCAAGGGGGCAGGTCTGCCAAACATGAGTTCATAAGGACTCAATTTCAGAAGTGGGGTTGGGCTGCATCTAACATGCAGGAGGACTATTGGCAGCACATTTAGCTATTTCAGTGATGTCACTTGGCACATCTAGGCCATCAAAATATTTACTCCACTTTTCCAGAGCTCTGAGGTTTGATAGGCAATATGTAATTTCCAAGTAATGCCCAATAGACAGGCCAGCTGTTGCAATCAGGTTTGGATAAAGGCTGGGCCATTATCTGACCCAATCTCAAGTGGCAATCTGTAGTGGGGGATAATTTCTCTCAAAAGACACCTTACTACTTCGCCAGTTTTCTCCATTCTCGTTGGGAATGCCTCAACCCATCCAGTCAATGTACACACCATCACGAGTAGGTACAATCAATCTGGAGAGAGGCCATTGGCGATAATCCAATGGGTTGTACCCCCGGCAGTTGTGACAGGTCTTGTCTAGGGTTGTTCTTGGCACAGGTGACACACTGTCTGGCTAGTGTTCGGCAAATGGGCAAAAAAGCCAGGAAAGTAGAGGTATGGCTCTAGCTGTTGCTCCATGGGAGCTGGTGTGGAAAGCTCGTACAACTTCTGGTGCCAGTGTGGCAGCAGGACTATTTGCTTGCTGGCCAACTGGAACCATCCATCTTCATGTAGTCTCCAGGCTCCTCAGATAGCCATTTCATCTTTGAGTAAGCTGGTGTCCATTCGTTAAGTGGAGGTGTTAACAAGGGAACTATTACCGAGTATGATATCTTGTAATTCTTGAGCTTTTCTCTGGGTCCCCAGGTGAATTCACTCTTCGGTTCACACTTCTCCCTTGCAAAGTAGATCAGATCTCTACTTGTTTGCTCTTTACGGTAAGCATGAAATAAGTCAAGGCACTGTCTTTCAAATTGGGCAGGTTCTTTTCAATCAATGTTTCTGTCAAAAAAAAAAAAATTCACCATGGGGGCCTGGTACTGTTCGGCTCCCAATTCTCCCAGACATTTCAAAATTCAGGTGATTCGCAAATTGTTGTGGCTTTTGAAGTTCAGGTTGTCAAATCTTTCTGAGAAAATTTCAGCTTGTTCAACGTCAACTGCTTCATACACCTATTAATTTTATGCCGAAGAAATTCAGCATCATCTTGTAGGTCTTGAGAAGTAGGGATGAGCCGAACACCCCCGTGTTCGGTTCGCATTTAAACGAACAATTTCAAAAGTTTGAGTTCGAACGCGAAGCCGAACCAAGCTCAATGCTAGTCAAAGGGACTCGAAAGTTTGAATTTTAGAGTGCCCTCCAAGAGGGCATATATGCAAGATATTTGCCATAAAAGGTATATGGGGTCCGGGTAGTGCCCTGGGGACAGGAAACAAGGACAAAAAGTTAAAAAAATATTTTAAGGAACAGTGAGTTTTCCATGAAATAAAGGTTAAGAATAAAAATGAAAAATTCCTTCAAATATCGTGCCTAGGAGGTCCCCATAACCTGCCCGTGAAGTGGCGGATTTGTAGGATGTATAGAAACATTTAAAAAGAAAAAAATGACATTTCAAATGACGGTAAATGGATTTCCATTTAATCTATTCATAAACAAATGCTTGGGGCGGCAGTCTGTATGAAAAGAGGAGACATTTTAGGACACGCGGAACAAGTTTAGGGATTTTTTGACTAAATTATGGTGAAACTCATGCAGGCTTTGGATGAAAGTAACAATAGGTGCTTTAAAATTGGGCCTTTAGTGTCGGCAACAGTGCCGTCACACTGTAACCAATCTGTGGTATTGTGATAGAGTGCAGGGTTGGACCTTGCAGTCCAATATTAAAATGATATAAATCTGGTAACATAGGTGTCAGTGGCAGTGCACCCAAATATTGTGCCTTTGGTGGCAGCAAGTGCCTTCACACCGCAAACCCCTTTGTGGTATTGTGGAAGAGTGCAGTGGTGGAGGTTTGGTGAATGCAGAAGAGATCCCCGATCTATTCAGTTACATCAGCATCAGGGGATTGATAGCTGCTGATCCAGGACTGATTAATTTTTATAAATGTCAGCCGGTCTACAGAGTCAGTGGACAGACGCACTCTTTTGTCTGTGACAAAACCTCCAGTGGCACTGAACATCCTTTCAGAAAGCACGCTGGATGAAGGGCAACCTAGTATCTGCATAGCATATTGACTAAGTTCTGGCCAGTGATCAAATCTCAATACCCAGTAAGCCAGTGGATCATCTGCTGTAAAGGTATCCAGGTCTGCCCTTGCCCCTAGGTAGTCCTGCACCATATGGTGAAGACGCGGGCAATGGGTGCCTACAGTTGATGTCCCTGGGCGTGGTGGACTAAAAAAAATAAAAAAAATGGCATCAGTCAAGCGGCCCCGGCCTTCACCACTTTTCCTCTGATCATCCGCAGCCTCAGAAGCACCTGTGTCATCACTTGGTAACCTACCAGTGCCTGTAAAGGTGTTACACAAGTGTCACTTTAGAGCGTCCTCAAGTATTTTCATCCTGTGCTCCCTCTGTGCGGGCAGAATGAGCTCTGCAACTTTATATCGTGTATCAAGAAGGGTTGCCAACCAGTAATGATCCCTCTCCTTGATAGCACGAATCCTGGGGTCCTTTAGCAGGCTTTTCAGGATAAGGGCGCCCATGCAGCGTAGGTTGGAGGTGGCATTAGCTTCCGAGTCTTCCTGGTCAATGAGGATGACCCCATTGTACACTTCCTCCTCCCAGCCACGTACTAGTCCTTGGGTTTCTGGGCACACAAAACCCTCCCTTGAGGAATCCCCACCTTTAATGCCCCCACTACATAAATATTCCTCCTCCTTTCTGATCTGAGGACCTGCAGGAATGCTGTCTGCGTAAAGACTGGGGCCTTGAGAGCTAGGGAAGGCCTCCTCTTCCTCCTGCTGCTCTGCCTCTAGTGCCACATCTATAATTCTCCGCAGAGTGTGCTCCAGCAGGAACACTAAAGGAATTGTGTCACTGATGCATGCACTGTCCCTGCTCACCATCCTCGTTGCCTTCTCAAATGGCAACAGTACAGTGCATGCATCCTTGATCAGCCACTGTGGGGGGGGGAACCAAGTTGACCTGAACCTGTCCTTGTGCCATACTCACACAGGTACTCATTAATGGCCCTCTGCTGCTTGGGCAGATGCTGCAGCAATGCTAATGTCAAGTTCCACCTGGTGGGCATGTCACAGATCAGACGTTTGTGGGAAGGTGGAATTCTCTTTGAATTTCTGGCAGGCGAACGCTTGCTGGGAATGACCGTCTGAAGTGGGTGCAGACTTTTCTGGCCTGGCTGAGAAGCTCTGCCAGCCCTGGGTACCTGGTTAGGAATAGGGATGAGCTGAACACCAAGTTCGGTTCGTATTCGAACCCGAATTTTCCAAATGTTCGAATCCGAACCCGAACTCAATACAAGTCAATGGGGCTGAAAATTTGATATTTAGAGTGCCCTCCAAGAGGGCATATATGCTAGATATTTGCCATAAAAGGTGTATGTGTCCGGGTAGTGCCCTGGGGACAGGAAACAAGGACAAAAAGTTTAAAAAAAACATTTTTAAAAGGGACAGGGAGTTTTCCATGAAATAAGGGCTAAAAATAAAAGCGAAAAATTCCTTCAAATATCGTGCCTAGGAGGTCCTCATAACCTGCCCATGAAGTGGCGGATTTCTAGGATGTATACAAAACACTTAAAAACAAAAAAAATTACGTTTCAAAAGACGGTTAATGCTTTTCCTTTAATCTATCCATAAACAACTGCTTGGGGCGGCAGTCTGTATGATAAGAGGAGACATTGTCGAACACGTAGAAAAAGTTTAGTGATTTTTTGACTAAATTATTGTGAAACTTATGCAGGCTTTGGATGAAAGTAACAATAGGTGCTTTAAAATTGGGCCTTTAGCGTCGGCAACAGTGCCGTCACACCGTAACCCCTCTGAGGATATGAATCTGATACAGGCGTCAGTGGCAGTGCACCCAAATATTGTGCTTTTGGTGCCAGACCAGCAAGTGAATTCATACAGGAATCCCTCTGTAGTATTGTGGAAGAATGCAGGGGTGGATCTTGCGGTCCTATATTAAAAAGATATGCATCTGTTAAAGGCGTCAGTGCACCCAGATATTGTGCTTTTGGTGCCAGGCTGTCAGGGTTTGACTGCGGTTCGTGTAGCAAGATGGGGTTGTGAGCCCATTATGCAGTGATGTAGGCAGGTTCAAAAATAACAAGGGTGTTTATTGTGAAACACGAAAACGAAATATCAGGCAAGGTTTAGACAATAGCGTGGTCAGGTTTCAGCAGGGGGTCTGGTACACGGGGGGTCCTAGATGGGGGGCAGAAGGAGAGCAGGATGGGAGGGTACCGGTATATAGAAGCAATGAAAATCCAGGTGATATAACAGAGGGTCCTTGGAGTCTTTGGCAGCGAAGTCAGGAGATTGGCAAGAGGTATCAGGGAGCTTTGTCAAAACAGGTATGCAGTCAGCGAATTCAACTTCAATGTGGAAGTCCAGGGTTGAGGGTGGGACTCCCTTATATGCAGGGCTAATCAGGGAGGATAAAGGGCAGGTGTGGATCCAGGGCCAGAACGTCATAATCAGGAAGGTGCATTGTTCATACAAGAGTCTTGGAATCTGCAGGGGACATGCAGGATAATACACAAAAAGGGGGCGTCCCCTTTTTGAACCTGCCTAGATCACTGCATATTGGGCTCACAACCGCATCTTGCTACACGAACCGCAGTCAAACCCTGACAGAATGTGGAAGTCAACAACCTGTGAGCCTGCAGTGATATACACAATGGTGGAAAACTTAAAAGATGCCTTCCTGAAGATCCAGCAGTACCTGGACTCCCTGCTTGATTATATGCAGCAAAACCCAAGGGGTACCTCATCTAAGGTGCGCGTTCCTGCTACAGAGGGAGCCAGACGACCGCTGACCCCAGAAGAAAAGGCAAGAAGGAGGGCGCTAGACCTCTGCTTCTACTGTGGGGGTCCCTTGCATCTAATATCGGCCTGCCCACTGCGCCCACCTAAGCCAGGTACAAAAAGTTTTTCTATACCTGTTCATGCCAAGCCTGTTTGTACCAAACCTGTACCGACTGTCAAGCTCACAAAGCCTTCATTGGGGAAACCGGTGCCTGCCCTGCATAAACTGACCTCAACTGTCAAGTTACAAAAACATGCACCCAAAGAAAAATCCCTATCCCAGCTTGCTCCCAGAAGAACCCAGGTAATTAGTCCTCCACAAAAGCGTGCTCCTGTTCCCAGAAGAGCGGAGTCAAGAGCTACCAGACTCTCTGTACCCAGAGACCGGGTTATTCAAGAAGCTCCTTCTGAGGGGTCAGACCACGAGACCCCTATGGAGTGCGCTGCACCGGATTCTGCTCCCGAATTGCCAATATAGCAAGATTCCATAGACGCTGAATCAGCCATGCCTATGGAGACCGAGCCTAGCCAATACATCATGGCTGGTGTTGCCAAAAAGCCAGAACCCAGCCCTCTACCTCCTTGTTGCACATATGCCTCAAACGGAACTGTCGTTCGCAGGGAGGACCTGGAGATCTTCGAATCGGCCCTGAGACTTCGGGAAGCCGCTCCTCATGGACACACTGTGCCACCTTCACCGTGTCCCTCTGAGGATGATTCGGAGTCCGAAGAAAGGGAACCAAGGGAGGAGAGGTGGCCCTCCATAAGTCCAGCCATCTATCCTTGCCGCTCGGTTGGCAACTGCAGAACTCCAGCTACCACAACCATTTTGAGTGCACCATACCAGAGATCTGCCTTCATTGGTGTCCTGTTCCCCATGTCACCCACAGTTGTTCGGTTGTCTGTGAAACCGAAACCCCAAGAGCTGGAGACTCACCCATGCCTCCTGGAATTGGAGGTTGAGCAAAAGCCCGAGGTCGCTGCCCTGCATCTCGTAGGATCTACAGAAGTTGCTGCCCTGCATCTCGCAGGATCTACAGAATTCGCTACCCTGCATCCCGCAGGATCTACAGAAGTTGCTGCCCTGCATCTCGCGGGATCTACAGAAGTTGCTGCCCTGCATCTCGCAGGATCTACAGAAGTTGCTGCCCTGCATCTCGCAGGATCTACAGAAGTTGTTGCCCTGCATCTCGCAGGATCTACAGAAGTTGCTGCCCTGCATCTCGCAGGATCTACAGAAGTTGCTGCCCTACATCTCGCAGGATCTCCGGTTGTCGCTGCCCTGCATTCCACAGGTTCTCCGGTTGTCGCTGCCCTGCATCCTGCAGGTTCTCCGGTTGTCGCTGCCCTGCATCCCGCAGGTTCTCCGGTTGTCGCTGCCCTGCATCCCGCAGGTTCTCTGGTTGTCGCTGCTTTGCATCCCGCAGGATCTCCGGTTGTCGCTGCCCTGCATCCCGCAGGTTCTCCGGTTGTCGCTGCCCTGCATCCCGCAGGTTCTCCAGTTGTTGCTGCCCTGCATCCCGCAGGTTCTCCTGAGCTATCACCGCCACGGGGCCGTCGATGCCGCCGTAAGGCCAAGCCGCTCACTGCCCAGCAAGAGCCGTGCTGTACCCAGGTCGCCACAGAGCCGTGCAGTACCGAGGTCGCTCAAGTGCCGTGCAGTACCGAGGTCGCTCAAGTGCCGTGCCGTGCCGCACCGAGGTCGCTCAAGTGCCGTGCCGCACCGAGGTCGCTTAAGTGCCGTGCCGCACCGAGGTCGCTCAAGTGCCGTGCCGTACCGAGGTCGCTCAAGTGCCGTGCCTCACCAAGTTTGCCACCGTTGAGCCGTGCTGTACCCAGGTCGCCGCTGAGCCGTGCAGTACCAAGGGCCTCGCCAAGGATGTCGTCGTTGAGCCGTGCAGTGCCAAGGGCCTCGCCAAGGGCGCTGTTCCTCCGTGCCTTGCCAAGGACATTGCCGTTGAGCCTTGCAGTGCCAAGGGCCTTGCCAAGGGCACTGTTCCTCCGTGCCTTGCCAAGGACATTGCCGTTGAGCCGTGCAGTGCCAAGGTTATCACCAAGGGCGCTGCCCCTCCGTGCCTCGCCAAGGGTGCTGCCACACTGTGCCCAGCTGTTGCCGTGGAGACCCCCATCTTCACCACCCATTGTTGGCAGTTTCCAGCCCTAGCCGCGCCAAGGAGGGTTTGGGGGTTTGCAAAGGTTGACTCTCCCATCCCTCACAGCCGCAAGTTTGGGCTTATTTCTGGACAACCATACCAAGGGATTGCATATCTTGACACCGTGATCTCTACCCCAGCCGTTGCTGCCACTGACTACCTGTGCCAGTCAGTCCCACAGACTCTATGTTCCGAAGGAACCGCTGATCATCATGACCACTATTACGCACTCCAATGGTGCAATGAATATTTGTCCCTTCATCCGCCAGTGTGACCCTGACCTCGGCCTGGGCCGTTCAGAGTCCGGCCCTTAGAGGGGGGGTCTATGTCAGGCCCTGGAGGCCCTGACCCCCGGACGCCCCCTTTTTGTGTATTATCCTGCATGTCCCCTGCAGATTCCAAGACTCTTGTATGAACAATGCACCTTCCGGATTATGACGATTATGTCGGCCCTGGATCCACACCTGCTCTTTATCCTCCCTGATTAGCCCTGCATATAAGGGAGTCCCACCCTCAACCCTGGACTTCCACATTGAAGTTGAATTCGCTGACTGCATACCTGTTTTGACAAAGATCCCTGATACCTCTTGCCAATCTCCTGACTTCGCTGCCAAAGACTCCAAGGACCCTCTGTTATATCACCTGGATTTTCATCGCATCTATATACCGGTACCCTCCCATCCTGCTCTCCTTCTGCCCCCCATCTAGGACCCCCCGTGTACCAGACCCCCTGCTGAACCTGACCACGCTATTGTCTAAACCTTGCCTGATATTTCGTTTTCGTGTTTGTTTCACAATTAACACCCTTGTTATTTTGAACCTGCCTAGATCACTGCATATTGGGCTCACAACCCCATCTTGCTACACGAACCGCAGTCAAACCCTGATAGCAGCATATGGTGAAGACGCTGGCAATGGGTGCCTACGTTTGACGTCCCTGGGCGTCGTGGACTAAATTTTTTTAAAAATGCATCAGTCAAGCAGCCCTGGCCTTCACCACTATTTCTCTGATCATCTGCAGCCTCAGAAGCACGCGTGTCATCACTTGGTAACCTACCAGTGCCTGGAAAGGTGTTACACAAGTGTCGCTTTAGAGCGTCCTCAAGTTTTTTCATCCTGTGCTCCCTCTGTGCGGGCAGGATGAGCTCTGCAACTTCACCCTTGTATCGTGGATCAAGAAGGGTTGCCAACCAGTAATGATCCCTCTCCTTGATAGCACGAATCCTGGGGTCCTTTAGCAGGCTTTGCATTATAAGGGAGCCCATGCAGCGTAGGTTGGAGGTGGCATTAGCTTCCGAGTCTTCCTGGTCAATGAGGATGACCCCATCGTGCACTTCCTCCTCCCAGCCCTTGTGTTTCTGGGCACATGAAACCCTCCCTTGAGGAATCCCCACCTTCAATGCCCCCACTACTTAAATATTCATCCTCATCCTCCATCCTCCTGTCTGATCTGAGTAGGACCCGCTGGAATGCTGTCTGCGGAAAGACTGGGGCCTTCAGAGCTAGGGAAGGCCTCCTTTTCCTCCCGCTGCTCTGCCTCTAGAGCCACATCTATAATTCCCCACAGAGTGTGCTCCAGCAGAAACACTAAAGGAATACACAATGACACACACTGATGCATGCACTGTCCCTGCTCACCATCCTCGTTGCCTCCTCAAATGGTGACAGTACAGTGCATGTATCCTTGATCAGCCACTGCGGGGGGGAAAAAAACAAGTTGACCTGAACCTGTCCTTGTACCATACTCACACAGGTACTCGTTGATGGCCTGCTGCTGCTTGTGCAGACGCTGCAGCATTGCTAATGTCGAGTTCAACCCGGTGGGCATGTCACAGATCAGACTGTTTATGGGAAGGTGAAATTCTCTTTGAATTTCTGCCAGGCGAACGCTTGCTGGGAATGACCATCTGAAGTGGGTGCAGACTTTTCTGGCCTGGCTGAGAAGCTCTGCCAGCCCTGGGTACTTGGTTAGGAAACGCTGTATCACTAGATTTAGGACGTGTGCTAGGCATGGTACATGCGTCAATTTACCCTTGCGTAGGGCGGAGAGAAGGTTGCTGCCATTTTCAGACGATCATTCCCAGCTGAAGCTGGCGTGGTGTTAACCATCTCTGCACCTGCACCTGCCCCTGCAGAGCTGACAGAATTTCTGGCCCGGTGTGGTTCCTGTCACCTAAACAAACCAGCTCAAGCACAGTATGGCTTATTTTTGCTTGAGCCATTGCGTAGACACTGTCAGGCGTTGGTTTAACTGCCACTTCGCCAGAGACACAGAAGGAGGAGGAGGAAGAGGGAGAGGTGGTGGTGGTGGTGGAGCAGATAGACCTCATACAAGCAGCTTTCTGGAGGCGTGGTGGATGAACAAACTCCAGCACAGAGCCCCGTCTTGGATCCCTCCCAGCTGCAATCAGAGTTACCCAGTGTGCCGTGAAGGAAATGTAACGACCCTGTCCATGCTTGCTGGACCACGTGTCTAAAGTGACATGCACCTTGCTGCTGACTGCCTTTCCCAATGACTCGATAACATTGTCTTCCACGTGCTGGTATAGTGCTGGAATGGCCTTGCATGAAAAGTAATGGCGTTTTGGAACCTGCCACTGTGTTACAGCACATTCAGCAAATTCACAGCTGGAAAGGCAGCAGCTGCAATGCTAGTAATTTTGCTAAGCTGGCAATTAGACGCTGTGCTTGGGGATGGTTGGTACTATATTTTTTCTTATGCTGCAGCAGCTGCGGCAACGTAATCTGACTGCGTAAATCTTCAGCTGATGGGATGCTGTCACATTGTGAGGAAGGACCTGGTACATCCATTACTGTAGCATCATCCCTGTCAGTGGAGGTTGTAGGCAATGACATGGCAGGACATAATTTGGGTTTAGAGACAGATGAGGAGGAGGAGGACCTATGCAAAGTTTTGCGCCAACGGGATGTGTGGCAGGAGGTCATATGTCACCTCAAGCACATGGTACCCAAGTGTCCGGTGTCTTTCCCACGCTTAAGCCTCATCTGACATAGATTACAAATAGCAACGTGGGGTCTGCTGCACATTTATTAAAGAACTCCCAGACAGCAGAGTTCCTGCGTGTGTGCTTTGAGAAAACAGCGCTCTGCACCGGAGCAGCTCTGACATCTGATGCCTTGGACTGGCTAGTGCTACGGTTGGTCATAGAGGATGTTGTGCCTCGTGTTTGCTGTGCCTCCTCCTCCTCCCCCTCCTCCTCACTTGATTCCTCTGTTTGATCTGGCACCCAGGTGGAGTCAGTGACCTCATCATCAATGTCATCTTCACCCCCTATCTCCTCGTCACTGGAGCCAACTTGGCTGTATGCTGGGGCAACATGAGTGCCAGTTATTTGTGTGTCATCACTGGCACCCCCTTCCTCTAGGTTGATTATACTCCCTTCCTCAACCTCAGAGATTGAATCAGAGCACTGTACTTGCTGCGCATCCTCAAGCAGCATGTCACTGTCATTGTAGTCAAACAATTCAGCTGACTCCTCCGTGTATGATAGCGAGGCTACGGCAGGAGTAGCTGTGGACATGGAGGCTGCATTAGATGCTTTGGCAGCTGAGGTGGACTGTAAAGCACTACAAGCCTGGCTGGCAGTGGACTCGGAGGATGGCCTGGTTAGCCAATCCACCAAATCCTCTGTATGTTGCTGCTGCTTAAGAAGACGGCCAGCACCAGTTAGAAAGGACAAGCATGCCCATGCAGAGGATGCACCATGTCCACCACGACCAGAGGCACAGCCTCCCGACACAGGGGCTGTTTGCCCTCTTATCTGTGTCTGGGAGCGTCTGCCTGTCCTTTTTGTTCTTTCAGACATGGTGAGTGATATATAGATTAAATATATACAGAACTCTGATTCAACTCTGGTATAAAGATTTACAGAACTCTGGTATAACTCAATGAGACACCCTGATAGCTGGCAGCCAGTGACAAGACACAGATTACAATTCCCTCCTATAAATCAGTGTGACCCCCTGATGGGTGGCAGTGAGAAGCCACAGATTACAAATCTCAGAAACCTCCTATAAATCAGTGTGACCCCCCCTGATGGGTGGCAGTGAGAAGCCACAGATTACAAGTCTCAGAAACCTCCTATAAATCAGTGAGACCCCCTGATGGGTAGAAGTGAGAAGCAACAGATTACAAGTCTCAGAAACCTCCTATAAATCAGTGTGACCCCCCCTGATGGGTGGCAGTGAGAAGCCACAGATTACAAGTCTCAGAAACCTCCTATAAATCAATGTGACCACCTGATGGGTGGCAGTGAGAAGCCACAGATTACAAGTCTCAGAAACCTCCTATAAATCAGTGAGACCCCCTGATGGGTGGCAGCCAGTGAGAACACACGGATTATAACAATTCCCAAATATTTTGTAGAAATTAGTGACCCCAAAATACTTGCTGTCAGTGACAAGAGACAGATCACCTCAATTCCCAGATATTTTGTAAAAATTAGAGATCCCCCAAAATACTGTGTTGCACTGGCTGTGTGACAAGACACAGATCACCTCAATTCCCAAATGTTTTGTAGAAATTAGTGACCCCCAAAATACTTGCTGGCAGTGACAAGACACAGATCACCTCAATTCCCAGATATTTTCTAGAAATTTGTGACCCAAAATATTGCGTGGCACTGGCTGTGTGACAAGACACAGATCACCTCAATTCCCAAATGTTTTGTCGAAATTTGTGACCCCCAAAATACTGCGTGGTACTGGCTGTGTGACAAGACACAGATCACCTCAATTCCCAGATATTTTGTAGAAATTAGTGACCCAAAAAGACATGCTGGCAGTGACAAGAGACAGATCACCTCAATTCCCAGATATTTGGTAGAAATGAGACCCCCCAGACCCCCCAGTAGCGTGGCAGACCGGCAGTAAGAACACAGAACAACTATCTCCTCTGAAATCTCCTCTCAAATGTGTGCAGAAGCACTCTGTGGAAACCTTATATAGTGTGCTGCGGGACTTAGCTCTGTGAGCCCATGAATGGTCAAAATTTGCCCAATCAGGACTCTGAGCCATGATTGGCATAGTGTTGAACCTGTCTTGCACCAGACCTGTGGTCAGGTGCAAGGCTGTAGCCAATTACGAGCTTCAGGACAGTGGGAAAGTGCATTGTGGTCCATTGTGGTGCATTGTGGGTGAACATGCAGCGAACACCCGGAAATGTTCGGAACTCGCGAACAGAACGAACAGGCTAAGTTCGGTCCGAACTCCGAACTGTCCGAACCGAACAGCTCATCCATAGTTAGGAAACACTGTACCACCAGATTTAGGACGTGTGCTAGGCATGGTACATGCATCAACTTACCTTGGCGTAGGGCGGAGAGAAGGTTGCTGCCATTATCACAGACGACCATTTCCAGCTGAAGCTGGCATGGTGTTAACCATCTCTGCACCTGCCCCTGCATGGCTGACAGAATTTCTGGCCCAGTGTGGCTCCTGTCCCCTAAACAAACCAGCTCAAGCACAGTATGGCATATTTTTGCTTTAACCATTGCATTGTCCCTGTCATGCGTCGGTTTAACTGCCACTTCGCCAGAGACAGAGAAGGAGGAAGAGGAGGAGGAAGAGGGAGAGGTGGTGGTGGAGCAGACAGACCTCATACAAGCAGCTTTCTGGAGGCCTGGAGGATGAACAAGCTCCAGCACAGAGCCCTGTTTTGGATCCTTCCCAACTGCATTGGATCCCTCCCAACTGCAATCAGAGTTACCCAGTGTGTCGTGAAGGAAATGTAACGACCCTGTCCATGCTTGCTGGACCACATGTCTAAAGTCAAGTTGTGCATCTTCTGCTGACTGCCTTTCCCAATGGCTCCATAACATTGTGTTCCACGTGCTGATATAGTGCTGGAATGGCCTTCCGTGAAAAGAAATGGCGTTTTGGAACCTGCCACTGTGGTACAGCACATTTAGCAAATTTACGGAAGGAAGCAGAGTCCACCAGCTGGAAAGGCAGCAGCTGTAATGCGAGTAATTTTGCTAAGCTGGCATTTAGACGCTGTGCTTGGGGATGGTTGGGTCTATATTTTTTCTTATGCTGCAGCAGCTGGAGCAATGTAATCTGACTGCGTAAATCTTCAGCTGATGGGATGCTGTCACATTGTGAGGAAGAAAGATGAAGAAGCAGGACCTCAAGTGAAAATTAAGTGTTTTATTCGGGAACAGCAAGCCCCATTAAACAAAAGTGGTGTGACGTTTCGACCCTAAGGTCTTAATCATACATGCACACTAAAGTCAGACATCTTCTTAAATACCTTCTGTTGTCTCCTGTGTTCAATTAACCAATTAATCAGATACTTAATCAGACAATAAGAGAAACAACCTGAATATACATAGAGAGAAGGTATAAACTGCAGTATCACTATCAGAAATATAGAAAGTTCGACGATCGTACTATGCGTGAAAAAACTGTTAAAAACAAGATGATGAGGGGTACAAAAAAAGTTGGCTAATATTCAGACCATAAGAAATATACGATACATTTTTTGAACCATAAAAAATCTATTATTTAGTGTTCTCCACTTAATAACAATTACCAGCTCAATAATATGAGCAAATATATGCATATAAATACATCAAATCATTACCAAACGATGTATATTGGAGAAAGAAGAATTTCATAGAGTGGAGGTCAAGTCACACAAGAATATCCCTATGACCGCAGGGGAGACATACTACAGCTAATGGTATGAGGAACGCACAGATCAAAAGCATACACTAAGATCAAATTCTCTATTCAATCCCCTAGGCCATAGTGTGTCTAATCTATGTATCTATAGTTTATCTTTACGTTTCAAGAGGCGGCTTCTATCACCACCCCGTCTAAGGGGTGGGACATAGTCTATAACTTGAAAGCGCAACTGGGCAACGCTGTGAGAGCAAGTGTGGAAATGTTCTGCCACCGGCAGCTCTACACGTTTTGTCCTGATAGTGGACTTGTGTTTGCTAATCCTATCCTTAATCCTCTTGGTGGTCTCTCCTACAGAGACCGCAGGGACATTTTAGCACATATATGACAAAAGAAGAATCACATGTAAAAAATCCATGAATAGGGATTTTCGCCCCCGTATGTGGGTGCAGGAGGAACTCACCCTTGATGACAGCATTACATGAGGCACAATGCAAACAAGGGAAAGTGCCATTTTTCTGTGGTGCCAGAGTGTTTTGTAAATTCATTTTTGTGGAACCAATGTCTACCTTAGAGAATCCCACAAATTTTTATTTCTTTTATAAGCGAACATGGGCATCGTTTGAAAAAATGGAATATCCCCATAAACCTTCTGTAAAATCTGCCAATATCTTTTAATGATTTGTTTGATAGACCTGCTCGCTTGATTGTACTTGGATACAAATGGGATGCGGGATTCCTTACATCTATTATTTTTGTTTTTATTACGTTGGGAAATAATAATGGAATGATCCAAAGATTTAGATCGGAGATATTCTTTATCAAGTAGGTCTTCAGGGTAGCCCCTCTCCAAAAATGTCTTAGTCATTTGCTGTAATCTGTCCTCTCGTGTATCAGAGTCTGTTACATTCCTAATAACTCTAGTGTACTGACTACGTGGTAGTGATGTAAAAGTGGTTTCCGGGTGAAAACTGCAGAAGTGGAGCAGACTGTTTCTGTCAGTGGGCTTCACATATAAATCACTAATAAGGCTAATTGAGCTTGGCAAGCCTTCTAAGTGAAGTCTTCAAAGTGAACTTACAGGAGATCTTCTGGTGAGTGATTTAGATTTTTGTTTCAAACAGATCTTTTCTATTCATCTTAAGGTTTTAAGTTAGGTCTGGTGTGTAAATTAGGTTAGGCTGGTGACTCATTCCTCTTACTGATTAGCATACAATTGGAATCAATTGCGTGCTATTTGCTAAAGTGGTTAAACTTGTCCACGCCTTGCTGGGGGAGGTGTTCTTAGGGGGCTATATAAAGCTTGTGGAATATTAGCTTGGTCTAATTGAGCTTGGCAAGCCTTCTAAGTGAAGTCTTCAAAGTGAACTTACAGGAGATCTTCTGGAGATACTCTGGAGGTAGTCTGAGGTTTGACAGGAGGTAGAAAACCTACAAAAAGGTAAGATTTGCTGGTTTTAAATCCATTCTTTTATAATGGCAGGCTTGGTCCAGTGTAAGAGCTGTCATGCGTTTGTTTTTAGATCCAATTTTTGGAGGTTTGGAGTGTGCCTGATATGTAGGCAGTTCTCTTTATTGCAGCAGGAAATTGCCTGTTTGAAGTCTGAGATTTGTAAATTATCTGTTAGACAAACTCAGGCTATGACTGTTACAAAGCCACTGCCACAGAGGCCTCCTAGGAGCGGCAGATGGACTACTGTAGGATCTGGTAGACTTAGCGTTGTGGATAGAAAGCATGTCCCACAATCTGTGGCTCTTCTTAATTCTTTTGAGGCACTTTCAGAGTGTAGTGGTAAGACGGATGCAGGCTCAGACACCATAGTTGAGGAACCACCATCCACTATGCCTAAGGTATGCAGCACTGCAACCAAGGACAAAAATGAAAAGGTGGGACTTGATAGAAGGCAATTGTTGCTGGGTGATTCTATCATAAGAGGTGTTGAGCTGGAGAGTAGTGGTTTGGTGAGATGTCTTCCTGGGGCTACTGCTCGTAGAGACAGGAGACGTATTCTCAATATTGTCAAAGAAGCAAAGCAGCAAGGGGAAGTAGATGTTCTAGTCCATCTAGGGACAAATGACTTGGCTAGCAATGAGGTTTCTGAGATTAAGGAAGATTTTTGTGTTCTTGGAGGTGAAATACAGCAGATTGCGTCCACTGTGTCATTCTCTGAAGTTTTGCCTGTGCATAACATTCAAGATAGAAAGATGCGCAATAAGGAATTCAATTTGTGGCTTCGGGACTGGTGTCGGGAGCAAGGATTTGGCTTTGTGTCCCATGATAGCTCTAATTGGAGCAGAAAGGAACTGTATAAAAAAGATGGTTTGCATCTTACTCATAGGGGAACATATGTTCTCAGTGAGAAGTTCAAAGGTTTCACAAAGAAATATTTAAACTAGGAGGGGGGGACAAAAGGGTAAACAATCTGCCCGATTGTCCCCCAAAACTAAATCGGAGGGTGCAAGCAACATGCGAGGTAAAAAATGACAAGCTCAGAGTCGTGTCTATAAATGCTCGCAGTTTAGTCAATAAAATCAATGAACTGGAGGCAATGATGGCAGCTGAAAAAGTAGATTTAGTGGCGGTTACTGAGACATGGTTCAGTGAGAAAAATAACTGGGACATAACAATACCGGGGTACTCTTTATATAGAAAAGACAGAGAAGGTAGGAAAGGAGGAGGAGTGGCCCTGTATGTGAAAAACAACATAAAAACGAACCAAATAAAAGTGAGCGAGGTGAACATAGAGTCAGTTTGGGTTACACTAACATTTGGCAATCATACAGTAGCTCGTGTAGGTGTGATCTATAGACCCCCTGGACAAGTAGAAGAGCTAGATAATCTGCTGGTTGAGGAAATAGCCAAAATGGCAATGAAGGGGGAAGTTATTATCATGGGGGACTTTAATCTTCCTGATGTGAACTGGAAAACCAAAACAGCTGGGTGCACCAGGAGTACAAATATTCTAAACTCCTTACTGGGATTATCTCTAACACAAGTAGTTGAGGAGCCGACCCGTAAAGAGGCCATATTGGATTTAATACTCACAAATGGAGGTTTGGTATCGGACGTTGTTGTAGGTGAAAATTTGGGATCTAGTGATCACCAGTCAGTATGGTTTAATATAAGAACAGGGATGGAGCCGCACCACACAAAAACAAAAGTTTTAGACTTTAAAAAAACAGATTTTTCTAAAATGAGATTTTGTGTGAAGGAGTCATTATCAGACTGGAGGAATTTAAAGGGAGTCCAAGAGAAATGGGATTATTTAAAGGAAGCATTATTGAAGGCCACAGGAAATTGCATTCGGCTTGTTAGCAAAAACAAAAAAGGGAAGAAACCACTGTGGTACTCTGCAGAAGTGGCCAAAATAGTGAAGAACAAGAAGATAGCATTCAATAATTATAAAAAAACTCAGCGTGAAGAAGATAGGCAAACCTATAAGATTAGGCAGAAAGAGGCAAAGCAATTTATAAGAGCTTCCAAAGCACACGCAGAAGAGAAAATAGCTCAGTCAGTAAAAAAGGGGGACAAAACATTTTTTAGATACATAAACGAGAAAAGAAAAGTAAAACAAGGATTAGTTAGATTAAAAACAAAGGAAGGAAGGTATGTAGAAGAGGATAAAAGTCTCGCTGACTGCCTCAATAAATATTTTTGTTCAGTCTTTGCAGAAGAAAAGGAAGGAAAGGGACCTCAGTTAGGAGAGAACACTAAAGAGACATTTACATATGAGTTTACAGAGGAGGAGGTTCTAAAGCAGCTGTCTAAAGTAAAGACAAATAAGTCAATGGGGCCTGATGGGATCCACCCTAAATTATTAAAAGAGCTCAGTGATGTAATAGCAAAACCGTTAACAGATTTATTTAACCAATCCTTGTTAACAGGAGTCGTCCCAGAAGACTGGAAATTAGCAAATGTTGTGCCTATTTACAAGAAGGGTAGTAGGGAGGAATCGGGGAACTATAGGCCAGTTAGTCTTACGTCAGTAGTAGGGAAATTAATGGAAACCATGTTAAAGGAAAGGATTGTTGAACACCTAAAAACACATAGATTACAGGATCAGAAACAACATGGGTTTACCTCAGGGAGATCATGCCAAACTAATCTTATTGATTTTTTTGATTGGGTAACAAAAATAATAGACACAGGTGGTGCAGTAGACATTGCTTATTTAGATTTCAGTAAGGCTTTTGATACTGTTCCGCATAGAAGGCTTATCAATAAATTGCAATCTTTGAGCTTGGATTCCAATATTGTTGAATGGATTAGGCAGTGGCTGAGTGACAGACAACAGAGGGTTGTGGTAAATGGAGTTTATTCGGCGCAAGGTCTTGTTACCAGTGGGGTACCTCAGGGGTCAGTACTTGGACCCATTCTCTTTAATATTTTTATTAGTGATATTGCAGAAGGTATTAATGGAAAAGTATGTCTTTTTGCTGATGACACAAAGATTTGCAACAGGGTTGACGTTCCTGGAGGGATCAGCCAAATGACAAATGATTTAGGTAAGCTAAAAAAATGGTCGGAGTTGTGGCAATTGAGTTTTAATGTGGATAAGTGCAAGATAATGCACCTGGGACGTAAAAACCCAAGGGCTGAATATAGAATACTTGATACAGTCCTAACCTCAACATCTGAGGAAAGGGATTTAGGGGTTATTATTTCAGAGGATCTAAGGGTAAGTAGTCAATGTAATAGAGCAGCAGGAAATGCTAGCAGAATGCTTGGTTGTGTAGGGAGAGGTATTAGCAGTAGGAAAAGGGAAGTGCTCATGCCACTGTACAGAGCACTGGTGAGACCTCACTTGGAGTACTGTGTGCAGTACTGGAGACCGTATCTCCAGAAGGATATAGACATCTTGGAGAGAGTTCAGAGAAGGGCTACTAAAATGGTGTACGGCTTGAAGGAGAAAAGTTACCAAGAAAGGCTTAATGATCTTAACATGTACAGCTCGGAAAAAAGACGAGACAGAGGAGATATGATAGAAACATTTAAATACGTAAAGGGAATCCACAAGGTAGAGGAAGGGAGTATATTTAAAAGGAAACAAAATAGCAAAACAAGAGGACATAGTCTTAGATTAGAGGGGCAAAGGTTTAAAAGTAACATCAGGAAGCATTATTTTACTGAGCGGGTGGTGGATACATGGAACAGTCTTCCAGTAGAAGTGGTAGAGGCCAAAACAGTAATTGAATTTAAGCAAGCATGGGATAGGCATAAGGCTATCCTAAAGAAAAGATAAATCCAGGTAAAGTATCCATGTAATTGGGCAGACTAGATGGGCCGAAAGGTTCTTATCTGCCGACATTTTTCTATGTTTCTATGTTTCTATGTTTCTAAGGTGATCACCTTCTACTTTAAGAGTCAGGTCTAGAAAATTAATTTGTAACGGATCATAAGCCATAGTAAATTTTTTATGGGGGTTAACTAGGTTCATTTCTTTAAAGAAGGTCAGTAGGTTAGTTTCACTGCCCGTCCAGACCCCCAAAATGTCATCAATATACCGCCACCATGTGTTGACACAATTGATAAAGAGATGGTGTGGATAAACAAATAAATTCTCAAATGCGTCCATGTACAGATTCGCGTATGATGGCGCCATATTGGACCCCATAGTCATGCCCCTGAGTTGTTTATACACTGTGTCACCAAATAGGAAGAAGTTGTTATAAAGAACTAACTCAACCAATTTCACCAAAATGAACGATGTTCCTCTGGGAAGGAGGCTTTCCCTAAGGCTCCGTGAATAGCCTCCATACCCTCCACATTAGGCATAGACGTGTATAGGCTTGTAACGTCCCACATAAACAAGATGACTGGACTCCTAAAAGTAAGGTCCGTAATGCGTTTAAGAACATCCATACTGTCCCATAAGAAGGATCTGGTCTGGGAGGCTAGGAGCTGGAGAACCCTATCAAGAAAGATCGATATAGGTTGGAGCACGGAATCCGAGCTCGCCACAATAGGTCTCCCTGGAGGGTTCTCCAGGCCTTTGTGTATCTTAGGTAATATGTAAAACACGGGCAACATAGCATGTTCCTTACTCAAATATTTGGATAGATCATCATCAATGAGATTCTGTCTCACCACATCCAAAACCAAAAATTCTATAGATTTCTCTAATTGAAAAACTGCCCCAATATGACTCACAACATATGTGTCCGTATCATTAAGCTGTCTATTGACTTCCCTCACATAGTCAGTGCGATTCATCACCACTACGGCCCCTCCTTTATCGGCAGGTTTAAACATAAGGTCACTATTCTCTTTCAAAGATTGCAACGTCTGCCATTCAATTCTAGAGAAGTTAGGATTTTTTTTATCTCTAAAATTACCCAATAGGCTATCTACATCCTGTTTGACAAAATGTATATACGTTTCAATAGGTGAAGTAGACAGTGGTGAAAAATCACTAATATTCCACAGCTGAAGTTCTTTAGCTCTAAAGGGGACATCAGAGGAAGCTACCTCAACAGGTTCCTTACAATGAAAAAATACCTTAAGTTTCACATTCCAAATTTTTTTTTCAAGATCTACACGCAAGGAAAAGGAATCAATGGGAGCAGTGGGACAAAATGAAAGACCCTTTGACAACACCTGATGTTCAATATTAGTGAGCTTATAGCCCGAGATATTGACTACTAAAGGCATTGAGTGGCATTGTACATTTTCGGGTGATAAGTCTTTTTCATTCGTCCTGGATTCAGTCTTTTCCCAAAATTTAAATTGCCCCCTTCTCCTCCGTCTTGTCTTGGTTGGTCTCTGGCTAAAAAAGAAGTGGCATTCTTGACACATCAGATGACCAGTTATTTACACAGTCCACTTCTGTGTCTGTGGACTCCTGGCCTTGGCCCTGTTGCCCGTGTTTTACATATTACCTAGGATACACAAAGGCCTGGAGAACCCTCCAGGGAGACCTATTGTGGCGAGCTCGGATTCCGTGCTCCAACCTATATCGATCTTTCTTGATAGGGTTCTCCAGCTCCTAGTCACCCAGACCAGATCCTTCTTATGGGACAGTATGGATGTTCTTAAACGCATTACGGACCTTACTTTTAGGAGTCCAGTCATCTTGTTTATGTGGGACGTTACAAGCCTATACACGTCTATCCCTAATGTGGAGGGTATGGAGGCTATTCACGGAGCCTTAGTGAAAGCCTCCTTCCCAGAGGAACATCGTTAATTTTTTGATGAAATTGGTTGAGCTAGTTCTTTATAACAACTTCTTCCTATTTGGTGACACAGTGTATAAACAACTCCGGGGCATGACTATGGGGTCCAATATGGCGCCATCATACGCGAATCTGTACATGGACGCATTTGAGAATTTATTTGTTTATCCACACCATCTCTTTATCAATTGTGTCAACACGTGGTGGAGGTATATTGATGACATTTTGGGGGTCTGGACGGGCAGTGAAACTAACCTACTGACCTTCTTTAAAGAAATGAACCTAGTTAACCCCCATATAAAATTTACTATGGCTTATGATCCGTTACAAATTAATTTTCTAGACCTGACTCTTAAAGTAGAAGTTGATCACCTTATTAGTGAAATTATATGTGAAGCCCACTGACAGAAACAGTCTGCTCCACTTCTGCAGTTTTCACCCGGAAACCACTTTTACATCACTACCACGTAGTCAGTACACTAGAGTTATTAGGAATGTAACAGACCCTGATACACGAGAGGACAGATTACAGCAAATGACTAAGACATTTTTGGAGAGGGGCTACCCTGAAGACCTACTTGATAAAGAATATCTCTGATCTAAATCTTTGGATCGTTCCATGTAAGGAATCCCGCATCCCATTTGAATCCAAGCACAATCAAGCGAGCAGGTCTATCAATCAAATCATTAAAAGACATTGGCAGATTTTACAGAAGGTTTATGGGGATATTCCATTTTTTCAAACGATGCCCATGTTCGCTTATAAAAGAAATAAAAATTTGTGGGATTCTCTAAGGTAGACATTGGTTCCACAAAAATTAATTTACAAAACACTCTGGCACCACCGAAAAATGGCACTTTCCCTTGTTTGCATTGTGCCTCATGTAATGCTGTCATCAAGGGTGAGTTCCTCCTGCACCCACATACGGGGGCGAAAATCCCTATTCATGGATTTTTTTACATGTGATTCTTCTTTTGTCATATATGTGCTAAAATGTCCCTGCGGTCTCTTGTATGTAGGAGAGACATGGAAAGGATTAGCAAACACAAGTCCACTATCAGGACAAAACGTATAGAGCTGCCGGTGGCAGAACATTTCCACACTTGCTCTCACAGCGTTGCCCAGTTGCGCTTTAAAGTTATAGACTATGTCCCACCCCTTAGACGGGGGGGGGGTGATAGAAGCCGCCTCTTTAAATGTAAAGAAAAACTATGGATACATAGATTAGACACACAATGGCCTAGGGGATTGAATAGAGAATTAGATTTTAGTGTATGCTTTTGATCTGTGTGTTCCTCGTACCATTAGCAGTAGTATGTCTCCCCTGCGGTCATAGGGTTATTCTTGTGTGACTTGCCCTCCACTCTATGAAATTCTTCTTGACTGATTAAGCCTGAGACCTTCCCAGCCCATACCCCAATAACCTGAATAAAACACAACGCATATATGTTAGTTGGAATGTGCATTGGCCACAGCTTTATTAGACCATATACAACCATCCCTCGCAGTGCTTACTCACAACCCTGCCCTATCGCTCCATGCAATAGGCATTACCAAACCACAAATGAGCTCGTCCCCTGCAAGCGAGGTTCGTCTCCCCCAGGCCTCACCCGATGGCGGCTCATACATCCTTTAAGCACTGCTGTCCAGGGAAAACCGCCAACGCCAGGGGCCGCCTTAGCGTCCGCCCCTGTGCCCCCCCCCCGCAGACAGCGCCTCCTCCACACCAGACTGCAGACCCACCAGGATAATGTCCAACCCAATTTCCGTGAGATGGACCCCATCCCCTCTAATGACATTCCTATTGTCCCCTTCTAGCTCCGTATGCCTAACCGACACTCCACCCAGATCACCAACAAATCTAGAGATCTCCCTGTTAACCCGCTTCCGAGCCTTGTCCAGAGCCCGGGGGCCGCAAATTCTTCTCAACGGGGACGAGAAACTATTTCTGAAAATACTAATGATAAACCCCGGAAGATGATGAAACAACTGGCTAAGTCACGTTTCATCTCCCTAATCAAGTCTACAGACCGAACCAACCCCAGATCGTTTCCCCCTGCATGCACCACTAACACCACATCCTTAGCCGCATGACCAGCCAATGCCTTGCATTTTCCAACCACCTGGGCCCAACGTAAACCCTTGATACCAATCCACCGGATCGTAGCCAAGTCCGTTGAAAAAACCCAGGTTTCTGCCAAGCGGCCGTTGTGCAGCCCGCTTGGCCGCCCAGTGTAGCTACGAGTGGCCGATGATCCAAACAGTTTTCGGGGATGAACCTGCAATTATAAGAGGTTAGGGCGCACATAGGAACGAAAACGATCCGATCGCCATCTACCCAAACGCCTAATCATGTCGTCCGACGCACCCGCTTCCGCCATCGTCGCTGTGCCGATACGAAAAGAATGCGGAGCGAACTGCTTCGGGTCGTGACCCAACAATGCAATACAATGCTCAAAATTAGATCGATATCCGCAAATAATAAAACGCTGCGCTCCGGGAATCGCACGCACCAGATAGCACAAGAAGCCCAGAAACCCTGTAGCCAATTTCCAAAAGTTGGAGGAAGCGTTTCCTTCAACTTCTCCTTCTCTTCAATGAACAGGTGAGGCCATTTGGGACGGTCCACCGTTTCCCTATCCACAAAAAGTAGCGTAGACACATCCACATATTTGTTCTCCAAATCTTTTCCCGTAACTCCGCAGTGACCCGCAAACCCATTGGGGACAACTCGCCAGACCCATAAGAGATGCCCGCACCCCAAACCCCGACAGGAGACACCTCCACAGCACCCACTGCTGAGACCCCAATCAACTTGCAGGCCCAGTCTTTCCCCCCGACCCTGAAACCAAAAACTGCGCCAGCCTCAGAAATTCCCTGCTGACCCAACCTGTGCCAAAACCGGCGCGGGCGCTGCCCCAGATGCGCAAGCAGACGCGGAAACCCCAACAGCAGCAGAGCTAGGCGCAACAACAGCCGCAGGTACCGCGCTCCCAGGAACGACGTGTCCTGCCACACTCAGCGAAGCGTTCCCCCTAGCTGCGTCCTACGACCCATCCTGCCAGCGCCTAAGAGCAGCAACCAGGGTTTCTAGCAACCCCGTCATTACACCAATAGCACCACCAGACGCATTAACCCCCGAAAGGCTGGGCGATCCAAACGCTGCACCCCCCAAATCCGACTCACGTGCAGCCAGCAGGGGGATCCTCCAGAAGCCATAGGAATCACAGCCAAAGGTGATCCCAGCGATGGTCGCCCAGGAATAGCACCTCCACTGGTAACCGGCACCCTTCACAGACCTCCATCTCCTGCCTCCAAGACACTCCTCGGCTGAGAGCGTTGAGTACGTCCATTCCGAATTTGAAAGACGCCATCCGATGTCCCCTGCACCGGTACCGGTACGTCCCCCACCACCGGGTCTCTCCCTGCAACCGCTGCCGACATGATCCCCCTCCGATGTCCAGTCGCAAGATGGGCGCCGCCATTTTGTGGGCGGGCCAAACCCGCCGCTCATGACGCTGCAGGCCTGCAACGAGTGGGAGGGGGCCTGGAGGCAGACGCTGCAACTCTCGTCACTCTCCCCCTGGCCGCCGGAAGTGAAGGACCTCCACGCGGGCTCCTCGACTGCGACATCCGTCGGCCATCTTGCCTGGTACACAGGGGGGGCATCCCTCCAAACCCCCCAAGTCCTTCCATCCCAGTCCACTCGACCAACTCCTCCAGACGCCACACCTAAAGACAGGGAAGAAACAGCAGGCGCACGCACCATGCCTACCCTCCTCCGCGCACTCGAACGCAGGTCCCTGGGTGGCGTGTCCATGACGACCGCCCTTCATCCGATTGGGAACCGGCTGCATATTCAACCGGGCTCCCCGAAGCCTCGGGGGACTCGGGCTCGGGAGGGGCATTCTACCAATTTTGAGTAGACAGGGCCCTGGGAATGGCAAATTTGCAAGGACCCCACCTGGACCCAACTAGCACCTTAAGGACCAAGAGAAAATGGCTCGAATCTCATCCACCCACAGAGCACCGCACCCACGGAACAACCCTCCAAACACCACCAAACCCCCCCAGTCCAAAGCCACTCAAGAGCCCCCCACCAGCACACCCCAACACGGAATTCACCCGCAAACATGCAACACAATGGCCATACACAGACTGCACCTGCCAACATGCAACACAATGACCATATACAGAATGCACCTGCAAACATGCAACACAATGACCATATACCGAATGCACGTGCAAACATGCAACACCGTGACCACACACAGAATGCACCTGCAAACATGCAACACCGTGACTATACACGGAATGCACCTGCAAACATTCAACCAGTGGCCACACACAGAATGCGCCTGCAACCATGCAACACAGTGACCATACCCGGAATGCACCTGTCAACATGCAACACAATGACCATATACAGAATGCACCTGCAAACATGCAACACAATGACCATATACCGAATGCACGTGCAAACATGCAACACCGTGACCACACACAGAATGCACCTGCAAACATGTAACACCGCAACCCCACACAGAATGCGCCTGCAAACATGCAACACCGTGACTATACACAGAATGCACCTGCAAACATTCAACCAGTGGCCACACACAGAATGCGCCTGCAACCATGCAACACAGTGACCATACCCGGAATGCACCTGCAAACATGCAACAGTGACCACACACAGAATGCACACGCAAACATGCAACACAGTGACCACACACTGAATGCACACGCAAACATGCAACACAGTGGCCACATACAGAATGAGCCTGCAAACCTGCAACACCGTGACCAGACACGGAATGCATCTGCAAACATGCCACACAGTGACCACACACAGAATGCATCCGGAAACATGCAACACAGTAACTATACCACCCACACATCCACCTCCCGTATTAATCTGTATATTTGTGTTCCGCTTCCAACTGCAAAAACTCCACACTCCCGAACCCAGGACCCCCAACAACTAGAGAAATCCCAATGCATCCCTCCCGGCAAAATCCCTTATAATTAAATAAATAAAAACTGACAAAACTGTGTCATCGTAAATGCATTGACTTTAAGGCTAGGGTCAAACAAAAGCATTTTTACACGCGAACGTAAAAAAGTGCGTCCGAACGGATTGATGTATTTTTTCACGGAATATGCGAAAACGGTCATACGATGCGCATGTTTGTGCGTGATGTTTTACGAATCCAAACCAGGAAACTTTTTGCGTCTGGACGTTATGTTGGCCGGACATGAGCAGGGTCTGACATCTCCAAATCACACACACACACCGCTAGTGGGCGCAGCGCACTCTGTACGTCCGTACTAGAGGTTCTGCGTTCTCGAAAAAATGCGTTCATTTTCCACTTGCGTTGCGCGGCCGGACTTTCGTGCGACCGTACTTCGTATATTGGCCGTCATTGCCCGTCATTTGCTACTAGTGCGGCCGTGATTAAGTGCGCCAGAACGCACGTTAAAAATGCGCTGGTCTGACCCCAGCCTAAGGACCCTTGGTTCCTAAGGCGTTAATGGGGTATTATGTTGTAGTAACCCTTATCGAAACCGCTAGTAAAATAAGCATTTAAGGCTAAGGTCAGACGAAAGCAGTTTTAACGTGCGTTTAACCGCACTAAATCACGGCCGTGCTAGCAGCAAATGACGTCCAATGCGGGGCCGCATATGAAGAACGGCCGCACAAAAGTGCGGCCGCGCAATGCAAGTGGCAAACGAACGCATTTTTTCGAGAACGTCAAACCGCTAGTACTGACGTACAGAGTGCGCTGCGTCTGCATAGCGGCCTGTTTGCGTGATTGGGAGACGTCAGACGCTGCACACGTCCGGCCATCATAACGTCCAGACGCAAAAAGGGTTTTATTGATGATCCATACAAAATCGCGGATGAAAATGCGCATCGTATGACCGCTATCGCGTATTCCGTGAAAAAATACGTCCATTCGTTCGAACGCACTTTTTCACGGACAACGCGAAAAATGCGTTAGTCTGACCTTAGCCTTAGCAATTTAAACTGTTTACTACAAACAATTTATTCAAATGTTTTCCTGCACCTTATCTCCCTTGTTCACACGAAGGAATAAGAGTTTTGCTGTCCAGTGCAGGACCTTAGGGTGCAGGACCTTAGGGTACAGGACCTTTGGGTGCAGGAGCTCAGGACCTTAGGGTGCACCAGCTAAAGGACACTGAAATTTCCATTCAATGCACTGAATTGTGAAGCATTTGTTCCCCGGCACCTGCTGGGTAAAGCACAGAACAGGAGATGCAGAGGAACAATTCCCATGTGATCCCATTGCAGCACGAATAATGAGCGGGAACATGGAGACACAGGCAACAGCCCTAGCAGATATCAGATTGATTTGTATGGCAACAGCCAGCCTTAGGGACCAGCCGCATGTGCACGCCTTGCATATCAGATTGTAAGCTCTTGAGCAGGGTCCTCACTCCTCCTGTTCCGTTTGTGTAATGTGTATGTAGATTTTCCATTGTTTCACCCAATGTACAGCGCTACAGAACCTGTCAACGCTTTATAAACACCAGTAACTGTAACTGTATAGGTGTGTATGAAAGAGCGCTACCTGGGAATAACCCCTAGCGTCAGCCTCTCTGTACCCTGTCCACCATTTTAGATAGAAAATAGAACTGTATAAACTAAGTATAGCCTCTAATATCTTGTCTTAAACCTGATTTCTGCTGACTGAAGAATTATCTCTTCTCCCCCCCAGGTCTCTAACTTTAAGCCATAGAAGTTGCTTAATATATCGAGAAAGCAGAAGGAATGCGTAAAACCCATAGCTTGCCATGTTTGTTTTGAAGAATGATTCCGTTTTACAACCTTATTGACTAGACAGAGAGAGATAGATTGTCTGCGGTGGGCTCAAGGGTCATGCTTTGAGATGAACCTTGCTGACTTGCAAAATGATGAATAAAGTCCAATATGTATAAAGAAGGTTGATATGGGAAGTGGGAGGGTAACGTAACGTGGGGAGGGGAATAAGGTGTGCATTTTTACTCACTATGTATAAATTCTTTGTCTCCCTGTTGGCTCAGGACTTGAGTTGAAATAGGAATCAGATTTTAGGGATTTCGTGTCGCGGCGGAGAAATAATACCCAGACAGAGATTCTTCAGGAAGGCAGGATTTATTCACCGAGACTCAGTGGCATCATAGCAGGACGACGAGCACTGAGTCCAGATGCACTTTTGCATATACATTTTATAGCCCCGATGACATGTGAAACCTTTCAGTTGGTAGTATAGATTTACAGATAACAGATAACAAAAGACCAGAATCTCATTAACGGCCGTTCCCTCGAATCTATTCAGGAACCGTGGTTTCGGCTCATGCCCTGAGGGGTCTTGCTTGCTGGACACCTGGACAAACTTCTTTTGCACACGGTTCAGGTCTTTGCACACGGCTTAGGTTAACCCTTTGAGAACTTTCTTAACTATATCAGTTCAAGTGACATAATCTTTTAATACAAACTATTTTTCGCCAACCCATTCCTCCTTCATTCCCCCCTTTTGGCCATGAGTCCATGCTTTCATGGGCTCCTAGCCAAATATAAAATACCCAGGTTCCAGAGGGAAAATAGCAACGCTGAGTCTGTGTGCCCTGTATTTGGGTGCTACACCATGAGGGATCTAGGTTGGGGTTGATTTTACTCGTTGGCCGTGCAGTGGGCCAGGATACATAAAATGACTTTATACCCCAAATAACAGACCAAGATAACAATACCAATCATGAGAATAACAGAAACAGTGTTGTAGGGACCCAAAATGGAACCAAAGAATCTTCAATTAAACAACTACATATACAGTGGGGGGAAATCCCTCACAGCGGCCACTAGTGTATAATTAAATAACTAGAGTGGTATATTTCGTATCTAGGGATTTGGATCATTCTTTTTTATTTTTTTTCAACGACTGAGTAAACACTGTATGTGATTAAAGCAGAGAACACAAAACAAGATCAGGAGTACTATCATGGTTGCAGGGTACAGTTAAACTACAGACCCAGCAGTCTTACAGCCCGAGTGGTTAGCAACCACATATTTATATTAACAGATTCTGGGGTACCAGGCTTCATTTGTCATAGTGCTGCACAAGGCTAGCAGTTGGATTTACGGGCTGGTATACATGGGGTATTCTCGGATCAATCGGGGATACATAACTCAATATACAGAAAACTCAGTTATCAATACATTTACAAGGGAACCAATTACAACTGCTCCCTTGTGTTTCTCCAGAACTCCTTTTCCTCTTTGTTTCCATTCTTCAACTGTGCGACGGCACCTCAGCTTCCGGAGTGAGGGCTGCAGAGTAGACGATCTGTGAAGAATAGTTTCGCGGGCAGCCCTTTGGGCTAAAAACCCGTCTTTCCCTCGTTGGCAAGTGACCAGTCGTTATTATGTCCTTCGACATCACTCGCTAGCGGATATGAGAAGGTCGGTCAAAAGAGAGTGTGAGGCACAATTTTTCATGGGTAACCTCTTGGCTAAACAAACCCGTCTTTTCCCTCGCTGGCAGGTGGTCAGGCCTTATTGTGTCCCTCAAAACCACCTACTTGCTGATATCAGAAGGTAGCTGTGAGACGCAGTTTCAGAGGATTGTCTGGATCAGGATGACTTCTCCACTTTGGATTCGCAGATAGCAGAGGAGGTGCAGCTGGTTTCAGACGAGAGTGATGTATCCAGGGAACAATTCTGTAACTTTTACGGCCATCTGTGCAGGACAGACAAGGAGCGGCCTAACTGGATCACTTGGTAACAGAGGTTGCTTTCACTCAGAGTCCTTTAGTCATGGTTTTTATCAGCGGATTAGGACGTCCAAACAACAACTTAGAGACTGAGGTTCAGAGGAGCACTTGGACTTCACTGGATGTGGAACAGGACCATAGGTAAGGCTTCCAGCCACTTCAGAGAAGTTACTTGGCACATTTTTGCAAGCCATTTTTTTTTTCTTTCCAGAGCTTTGAGGCGGTAGGCTGTACTCAACTTCCACCTGATTTGTAGGGTTTGGGCCAAGGCCTGTAGTATTTGATGGACAAAGGCGGGCCCATTATCAGAGCCGATCTCCGAAGATATCGCATATTGTGGAATGATCTCATACATGAGACATCGGACTACTTCTGTGGTCTTTTCTGTACGGGTGTGGTGCTCTTCTACCCAGCCGGTTAAGGTACAGATAAACACCAGGAGGTATTTGTATCCTTTACAGAGGGGCATAACTATGAAGTCCACCAGTAGAAATAACATTGCATCAGTCCTACAGAGACTCTACCTGGAGGCAAGATAGGTCTCTGTCTGGGGTTGTTTTTGGCACAAGTGGGGCATTGCTGAGTCACAGTCTTACAGAGGGATGGCAGGTGTGGCACATAGAACTCGAGCTCTAACGGTTTCTCCATAGCAGTCTTTCCGCTGTGCGTATTATTATGCAGACTCCGGACTAACTCTGGGGATATGGTAGAGGGTACCACAATACGGTTGTCTTTCAGAATATACCATCCACTGGAGTCGTAGGCACCAGGCTCAGAAATTAACCATTCATGATCCGTTTCAGAGTATACAGAAACTCATTCCATCAGTGGTGCAGGAATCAGGGCGACCACAACTGGCAGCTTCCTTGGCGGCTTAGTCAGCTTTACGTTTTTCTCGGAACAACTTCTTTTTCTTTCTGATGTCCCTGGCAGTGGAGAACACTCACTGCTTTAGGTATCCAGATGGCTTCCAAAAGGACTAGAACCTCGGGGGCATATTTGGCTTGTTTTCCATGTCCCCCACCCCCTTTGTGGATTCATACCGAGGTTTTGCTGTTACTGCGTAGAACCTGATGTCTACTCTTGGGGGGTGGGTATACGGCAGACCTATTCTTTCTGGACGGCCAACTGGGGCGTATTCCATGCTGAGACACAGAACTTCAGAACCCCATATTTGAGAAGGCACTGCAGGGTGCCATCAATCACCACCTCATTAGAGTCACCTGGCATTTTACAGAACAGAATTCAGTTTTTCATTAGTCTTTCAGCGGGTCGTGTTCGTTTCTTTTCCAGTCTCTTTCATGGTGCAAGAAGAAATAACACTATTTGCACTGTCTCTTTCCAAAAGCTGTTTTTGGAGGCAAAGTAACATATGTTTCACTTTTTGGGGGCTACAATGGTGTCTGGGGTCATTTTTGCTGTAACTGTGTCTGCACTCTACACCCGGTCCATCTTTGACAATGTGCTTGATAGGGTTTCCCAAAAAACATCGCCACATCCACACTCACAACTGCTCTATTTTCTTTTCTATTTCTTTTGTTTGCAGTCACTCCCCATCCCTTACATTCATATGAATCAGGACCCCCAGAGGCTGAGGGTGGGGCTCTCCACCAGTTGCTCTTTTCATGAAGGGGTATGGGATTTCGGGGATACCTGGAATAGGGGCGTTTATCTATCAGGGAGGATACCATCAATTTCATTCTTAGACACACCCGATCTTGTCAATTTATGCCATACTTGCCGCCTAGACATTTACATCTGATAGTTCTCACGTTCACTCCTAACCTTCTCCATCAAGTCAATTTTACACCCATTTTAACAATCTTGTTCTCATACAAGCAGTGAAATCTTCCATATCAGGTTCCTCACAGTTCTTTGCAGTCAATCCCACCACACATCCCATATTGCGAACCCTGTGAATGACACCTTCCATTATAATACAGGGGGATGTGGGCTCTAATCTGCATGTAAAGGGAACACATGGGCCTGTCTAATAACATCCATTAAAAGGGACATTAACTCTCACAGATCTGGATCGCCTGAAGGCATTTCTAACTTGTGAATATGGGACAGCTAACCTTATGTCCCCAACTTCTGATGCATTGAAACACACACAAATATTCTTAAAATCCACTCGGCTGGTTTAACCAGTTCATTTAACAGTAACTGGGCAATTCATCACTTATCAGTACAATCAAATCACCTCTTGGTTTTAATGGACTTCAAACATTCCTCAGTCAAAACCAGTTTTTCTTTTATTAATTGCAGGTCTCTAATTTATTCCTTTCATTCACTGCCTTCTGTACACGGTTCATTATCATCCATCCAATCTTAGCAGCACATTTACGTTCACTTTTACTGTATGTATTGAGATTTAAGCTCTGTGATTCACCTAAATCTGGATCAAAATCTGAAATAGCTCCTAAGAATTGATCCATATTTTACAATACAATTTGCAACTTTCTTCCCAAATAAAGGCAACGTAACAAACTTAAAAACAGCAGCAATTCTAAAGCAGACTAGTGAACACCGGCTTATTTATCAAACGCAGATCACTCGCTAGAGCTGTTTAATATTAGGTGATATCCTGCTCGATATGCCTTTTAAAATACTTTGCGTTGCTATGGATGAATTATTTGCGCCACGGTTGTACAATTATAGCAAAGTTATCAGCATGTGGCTATGCCCAGAATGGCGGACAGCCATGTGCTTAATGAAAAGCAACAAGCGACATTGTACAGAGCCATAAATGCACTTAATATCATCCAAAAAAACCAATGCAATATGTGGTATTCAGGCAGGGTAATATCTAATCGCAGAACCTATACATAGATTCAGGGCGTTTCACAACCTTCATAAAGGATCCCGTATTAGTACAAAATTATATATATATATCTATCCAACCAGACTTTCTGCAAACACAAAAAGAACTCTTAGGGTAGTTAACCCTTTCTTGTATCACATTAATGCACAATGTGGCAGCAAAGCATAAGGAATCCCAGCGAATCCCCAGCACAGTATTTTGTGGATATGTGAACTGCTGCACTATGCACTTTTGGACATTTGTTATATGCACCTTATACAGTCACAAGCATTTACAAAGCGCCAACAAGTTCTGTAGCATTGTACAAAGGGAGAGTCAGAATAACAAATATACATACATTACACACTGTGAACTGTATATCACTTTTTTTAAAACCCTATTTGAAATCTGTTATTACCTGCGCAGGTTTTTATTACTTGCTAAAGCTCCTGTTTTATATGTAGAATACTTTGTACATTATGGAGCTCATTATACAGTATTTAGCAGCTTGATGTTTTTTGTTTTTTTTCCTTATTTGAATACTGGAACAGAAACAATACATCACTGCAGATTTTGACTAATTATTAGGGGGGCACCCGGCACGAGCCAAGGTGGGCCCTTTATACTGGATATTTAACAACCCTTGAGGTAGGTTTTTCTGCAGCTACATAGACAGACCAGACAGCTACATAGACAGACCAGACAGCTACATAGACAGACCACAGCTACATACAGACCAGACAGCTACATAGACAGACCAGACAGCTACATAGACAGACCAGACAGATACATAGACAGACCACACAGCTACATAGACAGACCACACACTAGACAAGAATAATAACGAACAATTAAAGGGATCCCTAAACACTAGGACAGACAGAAAGGACTTAATACAAACTGAATATAATGTTGCTGGGTTATACACAGACAGGACACAAGCAACATTCAATAGAATTGTCAGATCCGGAGCAAAGGATCAAGAACCAGGAGAGAGTGTCAGACAAGCCAAGATCAGATACCAGAGAGGGAAATCAGAACAGCCAGGAAATGGTACACAGAATATCAGTAAATATCACACGAGGATTACACAGGAGAAACGTCAGAAACAAACCAAAATCATACACAGGATTACCAAGACTGCTCTCTTATACAGAGAGCAGACACCGAGCGCTTATACAGAGGCACTGATATATACTCAGAGCCGACACTGAGCGCAATACAGAGAGCAGCGCTTATACAGAAACACTGATAACAGATACAGACCTGGATGAGCTTTCACACATATACACACTTCATGCACTTCTTGGAGTTTGCTTCAGAAAACACATCACAGCAGCCCATCCAGAAATACTCCAGAACCAACAACATGTCCCAAGGCGTCCCCTTGTACTGGGAATACTTCCGACCCATAATAATACACTCTATGCTGTTCAACAGTTCGCTCTCAGATTGGCTTCCCCACTATCTGGGTAGGCTCGCAAGCATACACACGGACTCTCTCACACACAATACCGAGACCAGAACCTGAAAAGGGAGGGTGATCAAGTCTCCCGTCTTCTCCAAGAGGGAGAAGGCACAGACAGACAGATGCAGTATACTGACCATTCAGACACTAGCGCTGGACTGACTTCCTGAAGACTCATCAATGGATATCAGCCTGGATCACAGAGACAGGAGAACCGGGGAGCAGGTGAAGATCCCGATTCAGACAAAAACGTCTGTGGCGCCAACCGAAGACATTCAACCCACCCCGGTCCTCGAAGTCGCTGGCCATCAGGAATCCTCAATGCACGCGGCAGGAGATCCCTCAGGTGCCCGGTCAAAAAGACAGGGCAGTGGTTTCCCGGCCAACTGCACCATATGAAATAGGAATCAGATTTTAGGGATTTTCGTGTCACGGCGGAGAAATAATACCCAGACAGAGATTCTTCAGGAAGGCAGGATTTATTCACCGAGACTCAGTGGCATCATAGCAGGACGACGAGCACTGAGTCCAGATGCACTTTTGCATATACATTTTATAGCCCCCGATGACACGTGAAACCTTTCAGTTGGTAGTATAGATTTACAGATAACAGATAACAAAAGACCAGAATCTCATTAACGGCCGTTCCCTCGAATCTATTCAGGAATCGTGGTTTCGGCTCATGCCCTGAGGGGTCTTGCTTGCTGGACACCTGGACAAACTTCTTTTGCACACGGTTCAGGTCTTTGCACACGGCTCAGGTTAACCCTTTGAGATCTTTCTTAACTATATCAGTTCAAGTGACATAATCTTTTAATACAAACTATTTTTCGCCAACCCATTCCTCCTTCAGAGTCTTTTTGGGCTAGACCTGACTCAAGGCTCGGTACCGAATAAATGCTTTTCCTGCTTAAGAAGGCCTCCGTCTCCTTTGTCTACCGAGTCACAATCGCCTAACCCGAATTACACCCAGGAGGCTGCTTCATGTACACCTTACACATATATACAAAAATAATATATTGTGTTAAATAACCCCTAGGGTTTTCTTTGTAGGAGCCACCACGTTATTTGATCATTTGTGCCCCAGATCAAACACAGAATTTTTATTTTTTCAGGGATTTTACACCTTCAATGCTGCGCAACTACTTATCCCACAGCGCTCCTATCTGGCTGCCTGAGCATTGTGGGATCTGTCGCCACAACACATGCAGGTCCTTAGAACAAAAACAGAAAATCAACAAAACCAAGGAAATAAAAGCTATTTGCCTTTTTCTTTAACCAAATCTAGTCACACACAGACAGACACACACACACACTACACATGAAGAAAATGCCCCTTTCCTCCCTTCTGATATACTTGCTTCTTGCTGGGGAGTGGGAATCCAGCAGCTCTGTCCTCCTATAACAGCAGCACATGGCACAGTCTGCACTTCCTGTCACCGCTCTCCCCCTACACACAGAGGAAGCTCCCGGTCATGTGATCACACAGCCCGGACTCATCTATGTTTACAGAGCCATCACAGCAGCCGGCACTGCTAGTAACCTCATGGCTCCTCACCACTCATCTTCCCCTTTAGTTTATCAGAAAGGAGGTGAGGATGGGAGGGAGCCCTCGCAAGATGGTGCCAGGGCCTCTGTCCTGTCCCCACTCCACGTACCCCCGGGGTCTATGTGCAGCTTAACAGGCAGGTAAACCTCTCCTACGAGTCAATGAACGAGACTGGTTTGCAGTCTGAAGGTTTTATTAACCCGTTGTAGGAATGTGGTAAAACTATAGGAAAACAGAAATATACGATATAAAGATACAGAATATATACGTGTTTTACATAGATAATAATACAAGACAGGATGTGTCCATATAAAACGTGGGGGTTTTATAACTAGGCCGGACTAAAAACTACATGAAAAACAGCTGGCTGCAATGTAAGGGTTTACAAATTTACAGCACATAAGGTGCTTCTAAAGCTGAGGGAAACTGTAAGGCTGAGGGAAACTGTAAGGTGACTGGGAGGAATTTAGACCATAATCTTACCGACGATGCTTTCAATAGGGGGAGAGATTGTAATGAGGTGTTCCTTCCAGCTCCTGTGGTGAAGGAAAATGGTGGCCTCTCCCACAATCCCCTGTAATAGTGAGGGAAGCACATGACTTAGCCTATAGGAATTCTGGGAAGGCTGAATACCAGGGTGCTGTAAAAATAAACAGCCACTAGGTGGCGTCTCTAAACACATTACATTTACATTTCTGCTCTGAAAGGCAGCACAGCCTCCACCATCAAATCCTGCAGCGAGCCGCAGCATGCTCCCTCAAGTGTTCCAGCAGACATGTAGATGCCACCCCAGCCACCAAGTCACTTTCCCTCTCCTTTCTCTATCACCAGAAACACCTGAAAAACACCTGATCTCACCTTGATGCACTTCTCACGTTGGCAGGAACAAGAGGAAGAACCCTGCACCCATCACCAGCATATATAGTCCAGGTAAGCAACACTGTTGCAAACACACCACCAATAACACCATAGCTTTTCCTTGACTGACAGGCCCATGCATCATCCAGCCCCCCGCCCTCCTGAGGGGCCCCAGGGATTCTACACCCTTCCAGATCCTTCCTTAACTTACAGGCCCAGGCCATCAGTCATGTCCCCCTTCCTGAAGGTCCAGGGGGTTCTTTCTCCAATATACATCGTATGGTATTGATTTGATGTATTTACATGCATATATTTGCTCATATTATTGAGCTGGTAATTGTTATTAAGTGGAGAACACTAAAAAATTAAGTTTTTATGGTTCAAAAAATGTATCGTATATTTCTTATGGTCTGAATATTAGCCAACTTATATGTCTTTTTTGTACCCCTCATCATCTTGTTTTTAACAGTTTTTTCACTTTATTCACACATAGTACTATCGTTGAACTTTCTATATTTCTGATAGTGATACTGCAGTTTATACCTTCTCTCTATGTATATTCAGGTTGTTTCTCTTATTGTCTGATTAAGTATCTGATTAATTGGTTAATTGAACACAGGGGACAACAGAAGGTATTTAAGAAGATGTCTGACTTTAGTGTGCATGTATGATTAAGACCTTAGGGTCGAAACGTCACACCACTTTTGCTTAATGGGGCTTGCTGTTCCAGAATAAAACACTTCATTTTCACTTGAGGTCCTGCTTCTTCATCTTTATTGCTATTTACCTGTCATGCCTCACCGGCGCTTGCCGGCCCGGCGCTCCTTGCGGCTCTGGGGTCGGCGTCTCCTTCACCTCCGTCTCTGCGCTGTATGCGCGCGCCGCCGGCGTTCCCTAGTTACCTCTCCCGGCAGCGCGACGTCACAGCTCCCCATGTGACCTCCATGGACCAATCAGCAAGCAGGGCGCTAGATTTAAACCTGCTTTCCCCATTTCTCAGTGCCCTTTCGTGGTTTTAGCTTGCTATACCGTTTGGTGCTATTTTCTGTGATTCCTATTTGACTTTCTGTGCATGACCTGGCTTTTGGCGACCGACTCTGAGTATCTCCGTATCCCTCTGACCCGGCTATTGTGTTTGACGCTGCATTCGGTTTTTCCCTGTGTACTGATCTGGTTTACTACCCACTATCACTTAACCCAGCCACTTTAAGGACTGGTATTGTGATTAGTGTTCGGGGTTTTCCTGGTTACCTGTGTATCTACCTTGCTTATTATTTGACTTACGTGTACAAGCTTGACGTGCACTCTCTGGTACTGCATACTGTCCTGTTTCTATACCAGCCACCCTAAGGACTGGTTTCTATCCTCCTGGCTTACGTCCCTGCCTTATAGGTTCACTTCTAGCTACTGCGTAACCCAGCCAAATATAAGGACTGGTATCGCATTTAGGGTTCCAACCTCCTGTTTCGCCTTAGGGCTGACCGTAGCTACCTACGGGTACGTGTGTCCGCCTGACATCACGAAAGGGCCATGGACCTTGCAGGGACCGCTCAGCAATTATCTGGTCTTGAAAGTCGTTTGGAGGACCAAGATCACCGCCTTGATCAGTTCGCCCAGGCCCTCCAAACCCTGCTCAACCGTACTGCCCCTACCCAGGTAGAGGTTTCCCCTCCAGTGAATCCTCCCCCTTTTGAGTCAGTCTCTGTGCCTACCTCTTATCCTAACTTACTACCTCCGGTACGTTACGGAGGCGATCCTACCGCCTGTAGAGGTTTTTTGAATCAGATTTCCATCCACTTTGAATTAACCCCGTGGTCTTACCCTACAGATCGTGCCAAAATCGCCTTTGTCATAAACCATCTTACCGACAAAGCGTTATGTTGGGCTAACCCTCTTTGGGATACCGATAAACCTATTGTCTATAATTACCGTGAATTTATGTCTGCCTTTCGTAGAGTGTTTGATCCCCCGGGGCGTAAAACCAATGCTGCCAAATCTTTGCTACGCTTGCGCCAGGGTACGAAATCTCTGGGTGACTATGCTCTGGAGTTCAGATCCTTGGCTTCTGAATTAAATTGGAATAATGAGGCTTTGGTAGCCGTGTTTTCTGAGGGTTTAAACGATGAGTTGCAGGATGAAATAGCGGCCAGAGATCTTCCAGAGGAGCTAGAGGATTTAATAACCTACTTGTCTTTTATCGATGAACGCCTTCGCCATCGTAGAAACACTAAAGAGAGGGCTAAAAAACCACTGGTTAGGCAGCTTCCCCGTTTTTCTGTACCTTTGCTCCCCGAGTCTCATCCTCCCCCCGAACCCATGCAATTGGACAGTACCAAGCTCCCCGACAGTGAAAAACAACGCCGACGACGTGAGGGTTTATGTTTGTACTGCGGATTAGGGGGTCACTTACTTAAGGGCTGTCCCAAACGCCCCCTGGGCCCGCCGGGAAACTCTCGTGCCTAAGTGCCTTTAGGGGACAGCTCTTGGGCACTTTTCCTTCGTCCCCCAAACTAGAAAATAGACTCCGGGTTCCGGTTACTCTGTCCTGGGAGAGTTCCCGTAACCCGGTACAGCTCTATGCCTTAGTCGACTCTGGTGCTGCCGATAACTTTATCGACTTAGGCTTCGCTCGTAAACATGCTATACCCCTTGTTGAAAAGAAGACACCGCTACTCGTACAAGCCATTGATGGCAGACCCCTCGAAACCCCTTTTGTTTTGTTTGAAACTCAGAACATTTCTGTTGGGATAGGATTGTGTCATAAAGAGAACATGTTCTTCCATGCTATTACTTCCCCTTCCTATCCTATCGTACTTGGTTACCCCTGGTTAACCCGTCATAATCCTGTCATTGATTGGCGGGCCCGTCAGATAGCGAGGTGGGGCAAAGATTGTATGACTTCCTGCATTGAGATTCCCCTATCCGTCAATGTCTTGAATATACCTACAGCTCCTCCCCTGACCACTACCATTCCTACCCCATACTCTGACTTGGCACCTGTATTCGACAAAAGAGAGGCCGATAGGCTACCCCCACATCGTTCTTACGATTGCGCCATCGACCTTCTCCCTGGTACTACGCCTCCAAAAGGGGTTGTCTACCCTTTGTCTGTTAAAGAGCATAAGGTTTTGGAGGAATACATCACTGATTCTTTGAACAAAGGGTTTATTCGTCCTTCCTCCTCTCCCGCTGGGGCAGGATTTTTCTTTGTTCAGAAAAAGGAGGGTGATCTTAGGCCCTGCATTGACTATCGAGGGTTGAACAAGATCACCGTTAAAAACGCCTACCCCATTCCACTCATCCCCGAGCTCTTTGACCGTCTGAAACACTCCAAGATCTTTTCTAAATTGGATCTCAGAGGAGCGTACAACTTGATTAGAATCAAACACGGGGATGAGTGGAAAACCGCCTTCAACACCAGGTTAGGGCATTACGAATATCTGGTCATGCCCTTCGGTTTATGCAACGCTCCAGCAGTGTTCCAGGCGTTCATTAATGATGTATTACGAGAATATACTCCCTGTTTTGTCGTGGTTTACCTTGATGATGTATTAATACATTCCCCTGATTTGAAAACCCACCACGTACATGTACGACTCGTCTTATCCAAACTTTTGGCCAACGGTCTTTACTGTAAGCTAGAAAAGTGCTTATTTGATGTCCAACAGGTACAGTTTTTGGGTTATGTAATTTCTTCCTCTGGTTTCATGATGGACCCCAAAAAACTGGAAGCCATTGTTCATTGGCCTCTTCCCAAGGGACTCAAGGCCATTCAAAGATTTATCGGCTTCGCTAATTATTATAGAAGATTCATTAAGGGTTTCTCCTCCATTTTAGCACCCATTACAGCATTAACTAGAAAGGGAAGCGATACTCACAATTGGCCCCCCATTGCCCTGGAGGCTTTCGAAAGGTTGAAAACGGCTTTTTCCACTGCTCCTATACTCCACCACCCTGATCCTAATAGACCCTTCGTATTGGAGGTTGACGCCTCAGAAACTGGGGTTGGAGCTGTATTGTCCCAACGTCTAGCTGACGATAAGCCTATGCAACCATGCGGGTTTTTCTCCAGAAAACTGTCCTCCACAGAGACCCGTTACGACATTGGGGACAGAGAACTGTTAGCTATTATATTGGCCTTAAAAGAATGGCGCCACCTCTTGGAGGGATCTACCTGTCCGTTTTCTATTATTACGGACCATAAGAATCTGATATACCTGTCCGAAGCCAAACGGTTGAATCCTAGACAAGCCCGATGGGCTCTTTTCCTTACCCGGTTTGATTTCATCATTTCTTACAGACCCGGGTCTAAAAATATTAAGGCTGATGCACTCTCTAGACAACACGAACCCTTATCCTCTCAAACATCAGCACCCGTTCCCATAATTCCCGAAAAGAAAATCCTAGCCTCCTTGAGCACACAAATCGAATCTCCATTTTGGAATCTCTTATTGTCCAAGCAGTCTCTAGCACCTCCATCCACACCTCCTAACAGACTATTTGTTCCCCCCGCTGAGGTACCTACAGTATTACGTTTCTTTCATGAGTCTAAATTCGCGGGGCATTTCGGAGTCAAAAAGACCCTAGACTTGATTAAAAGAGACCTTTGGTGGCCTACCCTTCCTAAGGATGTAAAGGATTATGTGACCACCTGTTTGGTTTGTACCCGTTGTAAATCCTCTCGTCTTAGCCCTACTGGCCTTCTCCAGCCTCTACCTGTTCCTGAGTGTCCGTGGTCCCATGTTGCTATGGATTTCCTGGTAGAGTTAACCCCTTCTCTTGGCCATACGGTGATTTTTGTGGTTGTGGATCGCTTCTCTAAAATGGCACACTTTATTCCCTTAAAGAAACTCCCCTCCTCAAGTGAACTGGCACTAATCTTCACTAAAGAAATATTTAGACTGCATGGTATTCCGAAAGTCCTTGTTTCAGACCGCGGCTCTCAGTTTATCTCTAAGTTTTGGAGAGGGTTCTGTCACCAGTTGGGTGTGAAACTGTCCTTTTCCTCCGCGTACCACCCACAGACGAACGGACTAGCCGAAAGAACCAATCAAACACTTGAGACTTATTTAAGATGCTTTATTGCAGACACACAGGACGATTGGGTTACTTTATTACCATGGGCGGAGTTTGCGTATAACAATGCTACATCACAATCTACCAAGTATTCTCCCTTTGAAATAGTTACTGGCATGCATCCCACCATTTTTCCGTCCTCGTTCTCGCCCCAGAACATTCCTGCCCTGGAGGAACATCTAGCCAATCTCCATGTTATATGGGAGAAAACTAAGGTGAATCTTGAGTCCGCTTCTTTGATTCATTCAGAAACGGTCGGCTGATCGCAAGCGCAGACCCCCGCTGGTTTACCATGTAGGTGACAGGGTCTGGCTCAGCACACGCCACATCCGATTAAAGGTTCCGTCCATGAAATTCGCACCTCGATTTATTGGTCCTTATACGATACTTCGACGTATCAATCCGGTGTCTTACGCACTGCGGTTGCCCGTCTCCTTGCGTATTCCCAACTCCTTTCATGTTTCTTTGTTGAAGCCACTCTCGTGCAACCGTTTTACTCGCCCTGACTCTCCTCCTCCTCCCGTGGTGGTGGACGGGACTCCCGAGTATGAAATCGAATCCATCCTGGATTCTCGTCGTCTTCGTCGGCAATTACAGTACCTGGTTCATTGGTCTGGTTATGGCCCCGCGGATCGCACGTGGGTTGCTTCACGTGAAGTTCATGCTCCCCGATTGGTCGCCGCCTTTCATCGTCGGTTCCCCGATCGACCGGCTCCTGGCCGCCCGGTGGGCGTCCCTCACGGTGGGGGTGCTGTCATGCCTCACCGGCGCTTGCCGGCCCGGCGCTCCTCCTTGCGGCTCCGGGGTCGGCGTCTCCTTCACCTCCGTCTCTGCGCTGTATGCGCGCGCCGCCGGCGTTCCCTAGTTACCTCTCCCGGCGGCGCGACGTCACAGCTCCCCATGTGACCTCCATGGACCAATCAGCAAGCAGGGCGCTAGATTTAAACCTGCTTTCCCCATTTCTCAGTGCCCTTTCGTGGTTTTAGCTTGCTATACCGTTTGGTGCTATTTTCATTGATTCCTATTTGACTTTCTGTGCATGACCTGGCTTTTGGCGACCGACTCTGAGTATCTCCGTATCCCTCTGACCCGGCTATTGTGTTTGACGCTGCATTCGGTTTTTCCCTGTGTACTGATCTGGTTTACTACCCACTATCACTTAACCCAGCCACTTTAAGGACTGGTATTGTGATTAGTGTTCGGGGTTTTCCTGGTTACCTGTGTATCTACCTTGCTTATTATTTGACTTAAGTGTACAAGCTTGACGTACACTCTCTGGTACTGCATACTGTCCTGTTTCTATACCAGCCACCCTAAGGACTGGTTTCTATCCTCCTGGCTTACATCCCTGCCTTATAGGTTCACTTCTAGCTACTGCGTAACCCAGCCAAATATAAGGACTGGTATCGCATTTAGGGTTCCAACCTCCTGTTTCGCCTTAGGGCTGACCGTAGCTACCTACGGGTACGTGTGTCCGCCTGACATTACCTGGACTGGCGGCGTCCTACTATAGCAGTGACCTTGTGGATATCGTGGATTTTAAGGTGGGGCTCCTCCTTGTGTGTACCGCGCGCTTTCTAATTAGATTGTGAGGAAGGACCTGGTACACCCATTGTCCTGTCCCCACTCCACGTACCCCCGGGGTCTATGTGCAGCTTAACAGGCAGGTAAACCTCTCCTATGAGTCAATGAACGGGACTGGTTTGCAGTCTGAAGGTTTTATTAACCCGTTGTAGGAATGTGGAAAACAGAAATATATGATATAAAGATACAGAATATATACGTGTTTTACATAGATAATAATACAAGACAGGATGTGTCCATATAAAACATGGGGGTTTTATAACTAGGTCGGACTAAAACTACATGAAAAGCAGCTGGCTGCAATGTAAGGGTTTACAAATTTACAGCACATAAGGTGCTTCTAAAGCTGAGGGAAACTGTAAGGTGACTGGGAGGAATTTAGACCATAACCTTACCGACGATGCTTTCAATAGGGGGAGAGATTGTAATGAGGTGTTCCTTCCAGCTCCTGTGGTGAAGGAAATGGTGGCCTCTCTCCCACAATCCCCTGTAATAGTGAGGGAAGCACATGACTTAGTCTATAGGAATTCTGGGAAGGCTGAATACCAGGGTGCTGTAAAAATAAACGGCCACTAGATGGCGTCTCTAAACACATTACATTTTACATTTCTGCTCTGAAGGCGGCACACTCCCCGCTTGGTGTCGGTAGACACCACCATCGGAGTCTTCTGAAGAAAACAATAAAATGAGTTCAGTTACTGGTCTGAGAAATAACTTGGTCTCATTCTGCTTGTATATCTTGACTTCGGCTTTACGGACCTTTCCATCATCACTCGGGAGTGTTTTCGTAATCAGACCTAAAGGCCACTCATTTCTGTGCGACTGGTGATTTTTCATAAGCACAATGTCGCCAGGTTTGAGATTAGGTTTGGTGGTTTGCCATTTTCTTCTTGGTTGTAAGGTTGAGATGTACTGTTTCCTCCACCTGTCCCAAAAGGTATCGGCAAGGCTTTGTACTTGTCTCCATTGACGTTTATAGAGGTCTTTAGTACTGAAGTCACCAGTTGGAGCAGCAGTGGTGCTAGTCTTCTGAGTAAGCAGCATAGTTGGGGTGAGGATTGCTGGATCTTCAGAATCAGTGGAGATTGGAGTCAGAGGTCTAGCGTTTATAATAGCGGAGACTTCTGCCATGAAAGTAACTAGGCACTCATGAGTAAGTCTTCCAGTACTTACTTGTAAGAAAATGGAATCTAGGATCCTTCGTGCTATGCCAATCATCCTCTCCCAGGTTCCTCCCATGTGAGAAGAATGCGGTGGGTTAAAGGTCCAAGTGCAGCCTTGTTCGCTCAAATATCTCTCTACGTGGATAACATTCACATTTGAAGAAATCTGTAGTTCTTCAGCTGCTCCTACAAAGTTTGTACCTCTGTCAGAGCGAATGTGTTTAACAGGGCCTCTTATAGCCTCTTATAGCGATGAAACGCCTGAGAGCGTTTATGAAACTAGAGGTGTCCATTGATTCGATCACCTCTATGTGGACAGCTCGGATGGTCATACAGGTGAATATTACTGCCCAGCGTTTACTGCTGGCGCAACCTCCTCTTGTGTGTCGGGCGGAGACGGACCATGGACCAAATACATCAAGGCCGATGTTGGTGAAATGAGGAGCTGTGCTAAACCTGTCGGAAGGAAGATTGGCCATCTTTTGAGTTTGAAAAATACCACGTAGTTTGCGACAAGTAACACATTTAAAAATAAATCTGCTCACACATCTTTTGCTCCAACTATCCACAGTCCAGCAGCTCGTAAAGCCCCTTCTGTAAAAAGTAATCCCTGATGTTTTACCTGATCGTGATAGTGTTGTACAAGCAAAGAAGAGATGTGATGACAACCAGGGATCAATACAGGATGCTTCTCTGAAAAGTCTATGCTAGCTTCCTTAAGACGACCTCCTACTCTTAGCAAGCCGTCTTCATTGATGAATGGATCGAGTTTCTTGAAACCACTGTCTTTAGGAAGAGATCTCTGATTAGTTATACAGTCAATTTCGTTAGTGTAGATTTCTTGTTGCACTGTACGGATAATTATATTTCTTGCCTGTTCCAATTAAGTTGCTTTGTAGGCACTGTTACAGCGGTGCCAACCTTTACAGTCCTTTAATTCTGCGGGCGTAGTATTCCTGGAAGAACGAACTACATGAATTAAGCAAGCGATGCCCCTAACAAGTGACCTGCAGGTAGAGAACTTGTTGAATCTGAGAGATCCAAGCTGGTTGCTTGACGTCACTGTGTGTAGCGTAGACACCTGAGGGCGGACTTCTTCATCTGTATCTATATTTACCAGTTGAAATGTGTGACAGTCAGAAGTGATATTCTGAGGATTATGTAAGAATGCAAGACCTGTAAGCCATGTTGAGTCTTTTAGATTGTTAGCGGCAACAGATCTGGTTGCATGGTCTGCGGGGTTGTGGTCGGTAGGTACGAAATGCCATTGTTTTGGGTAAGTGGATCTTCTGATTCTATGTACCCTGTTGCTGACGTAAACATAGAAACGTCTGGATTCGTTGCTGATGTAACCCAAGACTACTTTGCTGTCTGTGTAGAACTCAGCGTCTTTAATCTCTATGTTGAATTCTGTGGTGATCAGTTCAGCTAGTTCCACTGCCAGTACGGCAGCGCAGAGTTCCAGTCTAGGTATTGTATGTTCTGGGAGTGGTGCAAGTTTTTCTTTTCCCATGATGAATCCTATATGACATTGTTCTTCGATGTCTACAGTCTTTAGATAAGCTACTGCAGCAATTGCTTTGACAGATGCGTCTGAGAAAACACAGAGGTTTTGTGTTCGAACTTCTGAAGAGGGCACGGGGGCATATGGACGTGCAATGTGAACTCTGGCCAAAGCTGTTAGAGAGTTTTTCCACTCCATCCACAAACCCTTTTTCTCAGTGGGGAGCGGGTCATCCCAGTCTTTTGTCTCCCAGGTAAGATCTCTGAGTATTGCTTTACCTTGAATGGTGACGGGAGCTGCAAATCCTAGGGGATCGTAAAGGCTGTTTATAACGGACAGGGTACCCCTGCGGGTGTATGGTTTTTCTTCTGGACTGACTTGAAAGGTAAAGGTGTCACTATTTAAGTCCCAAAGCAGACCAAGGCTCCGTTGAGTAGGGAGGACGTCAGTACCTAGGTCTAAATCTTTCAGATCATTAGAATGGTCTTGGGAAGGGAAGGCTTTAATTACCCTTTTGCTGTTAGAAGCAATTTTGTGAAGTCTCAAGTTTGAGTGGGAGAGCATACTTTGAGTTCTTTTTAGGAGACTGATAGCAGCCTCATCTGTGGGCAGTGATTTTAAACAGTCGTCTACATAGAAGTCCTTATCTACAAAGTGTCTAACGTCTGCCCCATATTTCGCTTCTCCTTCCTTAGCGGACTGTCTGAGTCCATAAATAGCAACTGCAGGAGAGGGGCTGTTACCAAAGATGTGTACCCGCATACGGTACTCTATGATATCTTTGGAGGGTTCGTTATCTTTAAACCAAAAGAATCTCAGGAAATTTCTGTGTTCTTCTTTAACAAAGAAGCAGTGAAACATCTGTTGAATGTCGGCCATAAATGCAACTGAATCTTTACGAAAACGGAGGAGTACTCCTATGAGTCTGTTATTAAGGTCGGGACCTGACAGTAAGACATTGTTTAAGGAGACACCCTCATGTTTGGCACTAGAGTCGAACACTGCTCTAATCTGGCCTGGTTTCTTTGGATGGTATACTCCAAATATGGGTAGGTACCAGCACTCTTCACCGTCAGTTAAGGTAGGTGCTACTTCTGCGTGACCTCAAGTATTTTCTCCATGAAGCTGAAAAAGTGTTTTTTATTTCTGGCTTTCTTTGAAAACTGCGCCTAAGAGACACAAAGCGTTTATAGACTTGTTCTCTGTTGTTAGGCAAACGTTGTCTTTGGGGTTTAAAGGGTAGAGGTGCGACCCAACTGTTAGAGTCATCCTTAACTATTCCCTGTTCCATGATCTCTAAGAACAACCTATCTTCAAAGGACGTAGCTACCTGGTAATCTGTTTTAGTGCTGAGAAATACTGAGGATCCTAGGTGACCTTGGTCACTGTCACAGTAAGGGTCTACGGAAGGTTTGGGCAGATAGGTGTTATGTGGTAGCTCTTTTACAAGGGATCGCTTTTGGCATGGTTGAAAAAGGGAGGGGCGCCCGTTCTCTAGAGTCTTGGTTAACATGTTGCTGACTGAGGTGGGTTTGTGTACGCTTTCCAAACAAACATCTCCTATAATAACCCATCCTAAATCAAGTCTTTGGGCGTAGGGAGCATTGTGAGGGCCATTAATCTGATCTCTAACTTTGTGAACTCCTAAAATATCTCTCCCAAGGAGTAGGACTATCTGAGCTTGGGGGTCTAGTACTGGTATAAGGTGAGCTATGCGTTTTAGATGAGAGTGGTGTACTGCAGCATCAGGGGTGGGAATCTCAGCTCTATTATCTGGAATCTGGTTACATTCGATTACAGTAGGTAGCAGAAGGTGTGTCTGGCCATCTATAGAGTCAACTTGGAAACCTGTAGCTCTTCTCCCCGCCGTCTCGACTGTACCTGCACAAGTCTTTAAGGAGTAAGGAGAGATAGGGCCTTTAATGTTGAAGATGTCAAAGAAGGTGGATCTCGCTAGAGATTTGTTACTTTTGGTCATCTAGGATTGCGTAGGCACATACAGCTTTATCCTTGCAACCTGTTGGGTACACTTTGACTAGACAGATTTTTGAACAAGACCTACCGCCTATGATTCCTTTGCAGACTTCAGTACATTGTGCGGTAACTGCTGGTGTACCTATTTTGGTGTTTATTCCTTCTTCACTATGATCTTGGGTATTGTCGGCTTGAGTTAAAATACGTGGAGGTGGCCCAGGGTGTAGGGCTGCGTTATGACTTGTACTGTCACATTCTGTGCATTTTACACTGACCTTACAGTCTCTAGCAAAGTGAGACGTTGAGGAGCAACACTTATAGCAGATATTGTTATCCCTGAGGAAAGTCTTGCGGTCCTCTATGGGTTTCTCTCTGAAGCTTCTGCATTTCAGAAGAGGATGTGGCTTCCTGTGTAGGGACACTGCTAGGGCATCAGCAACCTGGCTCTGCAGATGGATCTCCCATGATGTCAGACTTAATAGATTGGCTGAGCCTCATGGGAAATGTAGACATCTGTAGAGAGGTTGCTGATGGCTAGGGTCTTTATCTTCCAAGTAGGGAGAGGTTGATGGCCTGTGGAAGGAATCTGTAGAGGAGACATTAGTTTATGGACTATCACTGGCGCTTTATGGTATTTTAGACCGGAAGGAGCAGCATGAGACAGTATAAAATCAAAGCTGGGATCATTCCTAATTCTTGCTTGTTGATTTACAAAGTCCACAAACACATCAAAGGGAGGAAATGATACCTTGTGCATTTGTTTGTAATTGGAACCATGTGCGACCCACCGCTCCTGGAGGTTGTAGGGGAGCTTTTGGACTATAGGATTGACACCTCTTGCTGTGTCAAGGAAGGTAAGTCCAGGCAAATCTCCTTCTGCTTTGGCTACCTGTAGTTCCATGAGCAGGTCACTTAGTTCTCTAAGTTTCTGATAACCTTTACCAGATATTCTAGGGAAGTCATCAATTCTTTTAAACAGGGCGTTTTCTATTGCCTCTATTGAGCCATAGCACTCTTCAAGTCTTTCCCAGATCCTTCTAAGGCCTGTCTCTGGGTAGTTTATATTTATTGCTCTTATACGTTTAGCATGTTCTGCGGACTCATTTCCGAGCCAATTAACTAGGAGATCTAACTTTTCACTGTATGACAGGTCTAAATCTCTGATTACGTTCTGAAAGGTAGACCGCCAGGCTCTGCAGCTTTCTGGGTGATCATTGAACTTTACAAGTCCTTTGGTGATTAGCTCACGCCGTGAGAGGAACTTTGCAAAGTCCATAGTAGCTTGGCTATTACTAGAATAGGGCTGCAGTGCATTGTTAGGAGGGTGGGGTGTGTAGCAATACCTTTGAGGAGTCTCTGATTTAGGCCGGTTAACATCATACTGTTTCGGTGTGAAAGACGTCTCTGTGCGCTGGAATGGAGGCTGATTTCCTTGTTGCGCAAAGAAGTCGCCACGGACAGTGTCGCTCTGCTCTGCGTTCTCCTATCTGAAGCGCTGAACTTCAGGGTCGGCTGTTTGTTGCTTTATTTGCTGTGTTTGGCTTGTCGCTCTGATGACATCTATTTATTCTTGTGCAGGCTGAAGATTGCTGCTTGATTTGGAGTATTGATAGACGTACTCCGCTGTACGTTGTAGCGTGTCCTGGTGAGCCTCTCCTGGACCGAGCACGCTGCTGCATCCGCTATGCTTGCTGGTGGGGTGTGTAGCTGCTTCTAGAGCCTCTGCTTCGGCTATGGCTGCTGCCACTTCCTTCTCTACTGCCAGCTTCTCTAGGTTGATTTCTTTGTTGAAAGCGGCTTCTGAAAGAGCTCTCTCTTTTTTTAGCTGCATCTCCTGCTCTGCAAAGGCGGCACGTGCTTTTGCGGCTTCAGCCTTAGCACGAGCAATGGCGGCTGCTTCGCTAACAGACGATTTGATAGAGTTACTTTTCGCGAGTCTTGTATGCTCGTCGTTTTACTGTCCTGTCCCCACTCCACGTACCCCCGGGGTCTATGTGCAGCTTAACAGGCAGGTAAACCTCTCCTACGAGTCAATGAACAGGACTGGTTTGCAGTCTGAAGGTTTTATTAACCCGTTGTAGGAATGTGGTAAAACTATAGGAAAACAGAAATATACGATATAAAGATACAGAATATAAACGTGTTTTACATACATAATAATACAAGACAGGATGTGTCCATATAAAACATGGGAGTTTTATAACTAGGCCGGACTAAAACTACATGAAAAGCAGGGTTTACAAATTTACAGCACATAAGGTGCTTCTAAAGCTGAGGGAAACTGTAAGGTGACTGGGAGGAATTTAGACCATAACCATACCGACGATGCTTTCAATAGGGGGAGAGATTGTAATGAGGTGTTCCTTCCAGCTCCTGTGGTGAAGGAAATGGTGGCCTCTCTCCCACAATCCCCTGTAATAGTGAGGGAAGCACATGACTTAGCCTATAGGAATTCTGGGAAGGCTGAATACCAGGGTGCTGTAAAAATAAACGGCCACTAGATGGCGTCTCTAAACACATTACATTTTACATTTCTGCTCTGAAGGCGGCACACCCATTACTGTAGCATCATCCCTGTCAGTAGAGGTTGTAGCAGGCAATGACATGGCAGGACATCTAGTGGGGGTAGAGACAGATGAGGAGGACCTATGCAAAGTGTTGTGCCAACAGGATGCGTGGCAGGTGGTCATATGTCACCTCAAGCATGTGGTACCCAAGTGTGGGATGTCTTTCCCACGCTTGATCCTCATCTGACATAGATTACAAATAGCAATGGTGCGGTCTGCTGCACATTTCTTAAAGAAATCCCAGACAGCAGAGTTCCTGGATGTGTGCTTTGAGACAACAGCGCTCTGCACCTGAGCAGCTCTGACATCTGATGCCTTGGACTGGCTACGGTTGGTCATAGAGGATGTTGTGCCTCGTGTTTGTTGTGCCTCCTCCTCCTCACTTGACTACTCTGTTCGATCAGGCACCCAGGTGGAGTCAGTGACCTCATCATCATTGTCATCCCCCCCTATCTCCTCGTCACTGGAGCCAACTTGGCTGTATGCTGCAGCTGCTGGGGCAACATGAGTCACTGGCACCCCCTTCCTCTAGGTTGATTATACTCCCTTCCTCAACCTCAGAGATTGAATCAGAGCACTGTAGTTGCTGCGCATCCTCAAGCAGCATGCCACTGTCATTGTAGTCAAACAATTCAGCTGACTCCTCTGTGTGTGATAGTGAGGCTACGGCTGGAGTAGCTGTGGACATGGAGGCTGCATTAGATGCTTTGGCAGCTGAGGTGGACTGGAAACCACTACAAGCTTGGCTGGCAGAGGACTCGGAGGATGAGGATGGCCTGGTTAGCCAATCCACCAAATCCTCTGTATGTTGCTGCTGCTTAAGAACTGCTGCACCAGTTAGAAAGGACAAGTGTGCCCCTGCAGAGGATGCACCATGTCCACAACGACCAGAGGCACAGCCTCCCGACACAGAGGCTGCTTGCCCTCTTATCTGTGTCTGGGAGTGTCTGCCTGTCCTTTTTGGTCTTTCTGACATGGTGAGTGATATATAGATTAAAGATATACAGAACCCTGATTCAACTCTGTTATAAAAAATTGGAGATATGCAGAACTCTGATTCAACTGTGTTATCTAGAATAAAGATTTCCACAACTCTGGTATAACTCAGTGAGACACCCTGATAGCTGGCAGCCAGTGACAAGACAGATTAAAATTCCCAGAAACCTTCCCAAATTCCCAGAAATTCCCAGAATTCCCTATAAATCTGTTAGACCCCCTGATGGGTGGCAGTGACAAGACACAGATTGCAATTCCCAGGAACCTCCTATAAATCAGTGTCATGCCCGGGTACCAGGGTGGCACCGGGATGTAGGGGATATGAACCCAGTATGCAGTTTTCTAAACAGATGACCGGGTGGGTAAGGTTTGGAAGGGGAAGAAATATGGAAACTGACCGGATGAATTCTGCAGGATGAATTCTGCATGACAATCAGTGAGCCCCCCTGATGGGTGGCACTGACAAGACACAGATTACAATTCGCAGAAATCTGCTAGAAGTATGTGGGACCCCCTGATAGCTGGCAGTCAGAAGACACAGATTACAATTCCCATAAACCTCCTATAAATCAGTGAGACCCCCTGATGGGTGGCAGTGACAAGACACAAATTACAATTCCCAGGAACCTCCTATAAATCAGTGAGCCCCCTTATGGGTGGCAGTGACAAGACACAGATTACAGTTCGCAGAAATCTGCTAGAAGTATGTGGGACCCCCTGATAGCTGGCAGTGACAAGACAAAGACTACAATTCCCAGAAACCACCTATAAATCAGTGAGATCCCCTGATAGGACCCCGTGATAGCTGGCAACAGTGACAAGACACAGATTATAATTCCCAGATATCTGCTACAAGTCTTTGAGACCCCCTGATGGGTGGCAGTGACAAGACACAAATTACAATTCCCAGGAACCTCCTATAAATCAGTGAGACCCCCTGATGGGTGGCACTGACAAGACACAGATTACAATTCGCAGAAATCTGCTAGAAGTATGTGGGACCCCCTGATAGCTGGCAGTGAGAAGACACAGATTACAATTCCCAGAAACCTCCTATAAATCAGTGAGATCCCCTGATGGGTGGCAGTGAGAACACACAGATTACAACAATTCCCAGATATCTTGTAGAAGTGAGACTCCCACAATTGCTGCTGGCAGTGAGAACACAAAGATTAGAACAATTCCCAGATATTTTGTAGAAATGAGACCCCCAAAATAGTTGCTGGCAGTGAGAACACACAGATTACCACAATTCCCAGATATCGTGTAGAAGTGAGACCCCCACAATTGCTGCTGGCAGTGAGAACAAACACTAACACAACAATCTCCTCTCAAAAAACACGTGCTGGGGCTGCGAGGGACACCTCATATAGTGTGCTGCGAGATTTAGCTCTGTGAGCCCATGATTGGACAAATTTTGCCCAAATCAGGACTCTGAGCCGTGATTGGCATAGTGTTGCACCTGTCTTGCACCTAAACTGTGGTCAGGTGCAGGCTGTAGCCAATTACAAGCTTCAGGCCATTGGAAAAGTGCATTGTGGTCCATTGTGGTGCATTGTGGGCGAACATGCGGCGAACACGTGTAAATGTTCGGAGTTCGATGAACAGCCGAACGGGCGATGTTCGAATTGAACTCCGAAGATATCGAACCGAACAGCTCATCCCTATTGAAAAGCTGTTGCTGGACTTCTTCTGTGTTTCGCATAAATTCGGGAACATCCAACTTCTTTTGCAATTACCTTTTGAGGCTTTCCCTCCTTATAGAGGGTGTCAATGATGGTTTTCTGCACAACTGTCAGGTCAGCAGTCTTTCCCATGATTGTGATTCCTACTGAACCAGACTGAGAGACCATTTAAAGACTCAGGAACCCTTTGCAGGTGTTATGGCTTAATTAGCTGATTAGAGTGGGACACATATTGCACCTTTTCACAATATTCTAATTTTCTGAGATTGTGGATTTGGGGTTTTCATGAGCTGTAAGCCATAATCATCACAATTATGACAAATCATGGCTTGAACTAACTAATATATTAGTTTCACCTTTTAAGTTGCATTACTGAAATAAATGAACTTTTACACGATATTCAAATTTTTGGAGTTTCACCTGTAAATAGTGCCTATTTCAAATCATGTTTTACTAGCTGTTAAGCCTGCCCCGAGGGCAGTCTAGTGTTGTTGCCAGCTTAGAACTCATGTCCACATATTTATTTTTCCAATGTCCTATCCAAGAGTGTCTCCATATATAAATGTGTTTGTAACGCGTCTGGCGCCATCCCATCCGCAACAGGAGGGCCAAGTGAACATCTGTGATGGGTGCACGCACAGCTGACAGCGCATTACAAAGGCATTTATATATTAGAGCAGGTTATATTTGCCCCCAGCTCACATGGATATATTACCCCAGCTCGCATGGATATATTGCCGCCAGCTCACATGGATATATTGCCCCCAGCTCACATGGATATATTTGCCCCAGCTCACATGGATATATTACCCCCAGCTCACACATAAATATATTGCCCCAGCTCACACATTGATATATTGCCCCAGCTCACATGGATATATTGCCCCAGACCAGCTCACGTGAATATATTGCCCCAGGTCAGCTCACATGAATATATTGCCCCAGGCCGGCTCACATGGATATATTGCTCCAGGCCAGTTCACATGAATATATTGCCCCAGGCCAGCTCACATGGATATATTGCCCCAGCTCACCTGGATATATTGCCCCCAGCTCACGCATGGATATATTGCCCCCAGCTCACATGGATATATTGCCCCAGCTCACATGAATATATTGCCCCAGGCCAGCTCACATGAATATATTGCCCCAGACCAGCTCACATGAATATATTGCCCCAGGCCAGCTCACATGGATATATTGCCCCAGGCCAGCTCACATGGATATATTGCCCCAGGCCAGCTCACGTTAATATATTGCCCCAGGCCAGCTCACATGAATATATTGCCCCAGGGCAGCTCACATGGATATATTGCCCCAGGCCAGCTCATATGAATATATTTCCCCAGGCGAGCTCACATGGATATATTGCCCCAGGCCAGCTCACCTTGTTATATTGCCCCAGGCCAGCTCGCGTGAATATATTGCCCCAGGCCAGCTCACATGGATATATTGCCCCAGACCAGCTCACATGGATATATTGCCCCAGGCCAGCTCACCTGGATATATTGCCCCAGCTCACCTGGATATATTGCCCCAGCTCACCTGGATATATTGCCCCAGGCCAGTTCACCTGGATATATAGCTCCAGCTCACCTGGATATATTGCCCCAGGCCAGCTCACCTGGATATATTGTCCAAGCTCACATGGATGTATTGCCCCAGTTCACCTGAATATATTGCCCCAGCTCACATGGAAATATTGCCCCAGCTCACCTGGATATATTGCCCCAGCTCACCTCTCCTCTGGTCTGCTCTGCAAGGCCCCAAGCTCAGTCATTGCGATGGCCGCATGCTTTACCTCCTTCGAGAGGCCGCCAGCATAAACTCTGTCGCTAGCTCGCCTGGTTGGGATCTATCCACCAGCCAGCCGCGATCTCGTGACTGGCTGGTGGATAGATCCCACCCAGGTGAGCGAGCGGCAGAGTTTATGCTGGCGGCTGCTCGAAGGAGAATATTAACGTGGCCGCCGGCAATATTTTCTCAGGTGGGGGGGTTTGCCCCATTGCCCGCCCTGAATCTGCCCCTGCCTTGTGCATGCCGGCTGGAAATGACAGCGGCCTTGTGCGTGGTGCGGCGGTTGGATGCGCTCGCACCGAGCAGTACGCTGGTTGCGCGCGCATTTGAAGACGGCGGCGTGGTGATGGACACGCCGCCATCGTACTGATTTATAGTATAGATATGGAAGAATTTGTGTTGGTGTGCTGCTCTAATTAAGAAGCTGGTGAGTAATGACCCATCTACCCCAAAAGTTCACAGAAATAGAGTATCAGAGACAAAAAACTTCTACAAGCTCACAAACGTGTAAAAGTATAGCGAACAGTATACTGGTGCTATTACATGTATCAGGAATACGCAGCTTTAAACCTTCATCAATTTGGGTTATAGAAAGTCACATTGGTGCAATGCAGATGTACAGTGGCAAGAAAAAGTATGTGAACCCTTTGGGATTACGTGGAGTTTTGCATGAATTGGTCATAAAATGTGCTCTGATCTTCATCTAAGTCACAACAATTTGAAAAACACAGTCTGCTTAAAATAATACAACACAAACATTATATGTTTTCATGTGTTTATTGAACATAACATGTAAACATTCACAGTGCAGGCTGGAAAAGTATGTGAACCCCTAGCCTAATGACTTCTCCAAGAGCTAATTGGAGCCAGGAGTGAGCCAACCTTGAGTCCAATCAGTGTGATATTATTGGATGTGTTGCTGAAAGCTGTCCTGCCCTTTAAAAACACACACCAGTTTTGGGTTTACTGGTTTCAAGAAGCACTGCCTGATGTGAACCATGCCTCGCAGAAAAGAGCTCTCAGAAGACCTACGATCGAGAATTGTTAACTTGCATGAAGCTGGAAAGGGTTACAAAAGTATCTCCAAAAGCCTTGATGTTCATGTGTCCACGGTAAGACAGACTGTCTACAAATGGAGAAAGTTCAGCACTGTTGCTACTCTCCCTAGGTGTGGTCGTCCTGTAAAGATGACTGCAAGAGCACAGCGCAGAATGCTTAATTAGGTAAAGAAGAATCCTAGAGTGTCAGCTAAAGACTTACAGAAATCTCTGGCACATGCTAACATTTTTGTTGACACATCTACAATAAGGAAAACATTAAACAAGAATGGAGTACATGGGAGGACACCACGGAGGAAGCCATTGCTGTCCAAAAAGAATATTGCAGCACGTTTGAAGTTTGCAAAAGAGCACCTGAATGTTCCACAGCACTACTGACAAAATATTCTGTGGACAGATGAAACCAAAATTGAGTTGTTTGGAAAAAACACACAACACTATGTGTAGAGAAAAAAAGGCACAACACACCAACATCAAAACTTCATCCCCACTGTAAAACATGGCGGAGGGAACATCATGGTTTGGGGCTGCTTTGCTGCCTCAGGGCCTGGACGGATTGTTGTCATTGATGGAAAAACGAATTCCAGAGTTTATCAAGATATTTTGCAGGAAAACGTAAGACCATCTGTCCGCCAACTGAAGCTACGCAGAGGATGGGTGATGCAACAGGACAATGACCCAAAGCATACAAGTAATTCAACAAAAGAATGGCTTCTACAAAACAAAATACGCCTTCTGGAGTGGCCCAGTCAGAGTCCTGACCTCAACCCGATTGAAATGCTTTGGCATGACCTTAAGAGAGCGATTCACACCAGACATCCCAAGAATATTGCTACACTGAAACAGTTTTGTGAAGAGGAGTGGTCCAAAATTACTCCAGATAGTTGTGCAGGTCTGATCTGCAACTACAGGAAACGTTTGGTTGAGGTTATTGCTGCCAAAGGAGGGTCAACCAGTTATTAAGTCCAAAGGTTCACATACTTTTTCCACCCTGCACTGGGAATGTTTACATGTTCTGTTCAATAAAAACATGAAAACATATAATGTTTGTGTTGTATTATTTTAAGCAGACTGTGTTTTTCAAATTGTTGTGACTTAGATGAAGATCAGAGCACATTTTATGACCAATTCATGCAAAACTCCACGTAATCCCAAAGGGTTCACATACCTTTTCTTGCCACTGTATAACAGTTTCTTTGCTACCTCCTCAACACAACTGTAACACTGGTGTTGAGGAGGTAGCAAAGAAACTGTCAAAGGCTGAAAATCCACCTTTTCTAAGTATATTGCTATTTATTGCTGGATTCCTGCATCTCATCACACCAACCTGACACAGATTCTTGGGAGGTTAGACACTGCCGTAAAGTGTCACAGACACTACATCCCAGGGCTGGATATAGGGCTCTGGTTCAGATGGAGGATTGAACAAGAAGGGCGGTGCCATTCCAAAAGTTGGCGCACTGCCTGCTATACAGAGCCAATACAGGGCTATATTACATTCTTCACACAAAAAGCCTCACGCAAAGTGAAAATCTTTGCGGCAAGCGTTAAACTTTTGTACACGCAAATCATCGCTGGACTTACAATCTTCGTGGCTTTTTTCTTCTGCCGATCAATTGCACGCACAAACAGTACGCGCACAAATGCAGGCGCAGTGTCGTCTCTTGCGCGTGCTTTTTTTTTGCACCCATTCAGCCAATCAAAATGAAGAAACACACCTATCAAACGCAACTGAATTGCGTCTGCCAGGCATCGGAGACGGGTTCTGCGTCTATGATGCAAAATGAGCACATATGCTACAGTAATAATACACACACAACTGCCATCATCCATTATATTGTTGCTGCATTCCTTTTTAAGGGCTTTTTTTTTTTTGGGTTAGCCAGGTTGTTCAGATATGCCGTTAGCACCAGCTTTTCGCAGTTGCTAAAATTATGCGCGCAAAGGCTATGCGGTAATTACCGCGAAATAGATTGTAATACCATACTCGTACCAGCGCACATTCACATTTGCGCTCACAATGTTAAGTACAGTAAGCTCGTGCAGGGTTCGCGCAGGTTCATCCGCGGTAGACTATTGCATGCGGTTGTTGTGCTGATTATGTAATACGGGATTCAGCGCAAATGGTTTTACCCCTCGCATTAATGTTTTCTTGCGCTGGTGCAAACGTTTGCGTGACGATTGTAATTTAGCCCACAATATATAGGCTCTGAAAAAAAAATGCAATATCCTGACGGCCCAAGCTTCATCTAATCCAAAATTAAGTACAAACATGTTATACATCTGCACCGCACCAATGTGACTTTCTATAACCCAAATTGATGAAGGTTTAAATCTGCGTATTCCTGATACATGTAATAGCACCAGTATACAGTTTTTTGTCTTTGATTCTCTATTTCTTTTTGGACACTTTGTAACCTGCTTGCCATAGAAGATGTAATAGTTCTTGTGTAGCGGTCATACAGTCTTTTTTGGTAGGAGAGGCAAGCAGTAAATCATCAACATATTGTAAGCACAGCTTTGTCTGGCCGAGAGTTAAAGGCCAGGAGATCCTGATTCAGGGAGCTGCCGAAAATTGTGGGCGAGTTTTTGAAACCTTGCGGAAGGAGTGTCCAGGTCATTTGGTGCTTAGACCCGGTCTGTGAATCTTCCCACTGGAATGCAAAAGGGGCTGACTTGGCGGAGCTAGGCAGATGCAAAAGAAGGCATCTTTTAAATCTGGCACTGTATAGTATTGTGTACTTACAGGTATGAGTGCCAGTAGGTTGTAGGGATTTGGGACAACGGGATGCAATGTCACTGCAGCGTTAAATATTCACTGCCTTCAAGTCCTGTACTGGATGGTATTCTTGTGTACCCTCTTTTTGTACGGGCAAGAGTGGAGTATTCCATGGAGACACAAAATTTCAATATGCCATATTTTAATAACCTCTGTAAATGAGTATGAATGTTCTGCTTGCCTTTCTGTGGGATATGGTATTGTCTGAGCGCTACAGGCATTGCTCTGGGTTCAACATGCACTGGGGGAATATTCAATGCCAGTTCTGGCGGATTATCTTCTGCCCATACACCTGGAATACCAAGGCACTGTACAAGCAGGTCTGGTTCAGGGGTGTCTGGGCCATCACCGCCTGCCACTCTTTTTTTCTTGGCATAACTAGAGCTATTATACCAGGTGATTGATCTGACGTGGTTTGGCTGAGCTACCGAGTAGAACTACCATTCTCTGGTAGATCTATTATAGCATGTCCCCCATGGAGAAAAGTAATTTGTGGCTGTAATTTGCTGAGGAGATCCCTCCCCAGGAGCTGGATGGGACATTCGGGCATTGTGACGGAAACCGCTCTCTTCCGCCTATCCTGGCTCACAAGACACCACCTCGTTACGGTCATCCCCGCTACTGGGAATGCGGTCCTCAGCATCTCGAGCAGCTTGATCAGCTTGTTTCGGCCTGCTGCGAGACCTGGGCTGGATGGCAGGGATCTGTATAGCAAAAAATACACAGGTAGAATCTTTCCCACTGCAGCCTCTTAACGAGGGTACCTTGTTAACCCTTAATTGACAGAATAAAGACAAAAAAGAAAAGGGCGCAAGATAGGTAGAAATAGAAAAAATACCTCTGGAGCACCCCAGATACAGTTAGGGTACTCCTAGGGTTCACAGTAGATTGATATCTTTAAAGAGCGCTTTTGCTTCTTAGTTGGTTGCATGTAGGGATAAGCCGAACACCCCCCGAGTTCGGTTCGGAGCCGAACCCGAACTATCCAAATGTTCGAATCCGAATCCGAACCCGAACTCGAACTCAATACAAGTCAATGGAGCTGAAAATTTGGTTTTTAGAGTGCCCTCCAAGAGGGCATATATGCTAGATATTTGCCATAAAAGGTGTATGGGGGTCCGGGTAGTGCCCTGGGGGACAGGAAACAAGGACAAAAAGTAAAAAAAAAAAACATTTTTAAAGGGACAGTGAGTTTTCCATGAAATAAGGGTTAAAAATTAAAACGAAAAATTCCTTCAAATATCGTGCCTAGGAGGTCCCCATAACCTGCCCGTGAAGTGGCAGATTTCTAGGATGTATAGATACACTTAAAAACAAAAAAATGATGTTTCAAATTACGGTAACTGCTTTTCCTTTAATCTATCCATTAACAACTGCTTGGGGCGGCAGTCTGTATGAAAAGAGGAGACATTTTCGGACACGCAGAAAAAGTTTAGTGATTTTTTTGGCTAAATTATTGTGAAACTTATGCAGGCTTTGGATGAAAGTAACAATAGGTGCTTTAAGGCTGGTGTCAGACTAGCACACTTTTAACGTGCGTTTAGGCGCACTTAATCACAGCCGCACTAGCAACAAATGACACGCAATGACGGCCAATATACGAAATATGGCCGCACGAAAGTCCGGCCGCGCAACGCAAGTGGAAAATGAACCCATTTTTTCGAGAAAGCTGAACCGCTAGTACTGACGTACAGAGTGCGCTGCGTCCGCATAGCGGCGTGTGTGTGTGATTAGGAGACGTCAGACGCTGCTCATGTCCGGCCAACATAACGTCCACACACCCAAAGTTTCCTGGTTTAGATCCGTAAAAAATCACGCACAAAAATGCGCATCGTATGACCGTTTAAGCGCTTTCCGTGAAAAAACACCTCAATGCGTTCGGACGCACTTTTTGACGTTCGCTACGAAAAAATGCGTTCGTTTGACCCTAGCCTAATATTAGACCTTTAGCATCGGCAACAGTGCCATCACACAGTCTCACCCCTCTTAAGATATGAATCTGATACAGGCGTCAGTGGCAATGCAGCCAAATATTGTGCCAAAAATAAAAAATAAACTAAAAACATATATATTTTTTGTGTGTTATTTTTATTAATGCAGCAATATTGTTCACATTGCAATTCTAATGTGAACGATGATGCACTAATGATTTTTTTCTATGGGGTGCGTTTGCTATAAATCACGTAATTCCCCCCACAAAATGTAACAAGTCCCCATTTCTAATTTTTGTACAAGCGCACCCATAGAAAACATAACCGCAAACGCTCATGTGCTAAAGTGTAACAAAAAAAAACAACACTTTACACACTGCAGATGATTAAAAATCAATTTTTATTGCATTTTTTTCATAATATACAGCCAGGACAGGACGAATAGATATAAAAATGATATATTATGAATCTGCGGAGTCTGACGGAAAGAACGATATCTAACATGTCGGTCATTTAACAAAATGTGGCTTCAAAATCGCGTTTAAACATGATGAGCGAAAGCAGTAAAAATTAGCTGAACACACAGCGGTGAAATACAGCATATTAGAAGGTTTAGGAGGGAAATTAACACTTCTCAAAGCAGACACCACCCCACCCCCTCACCCTCACCCTCAGTATAGACTACAATGTATCAAATTGATTAGACCAGACTAAAACATCTGTTGTTGTTAGAACGTTTGAAAACCAGAGGTCATTTAGAGTTGAGAATCTTTGCACGTACACATTAGTTTTTAATTCAATATCTAATAAACCGTTGCTTATAATATTCTGCAGTAAAGAGTCTCTTTATTTCTAGATTTTTTAGTATTTTTTTAAGCATTTTCTATACTTTTTTCAAAATTTCTTTTCTTTTTTTCGAACTCGAACCGAACGCACCCAAAAAGTTCGAAGTTCGTGAACTTTCAGACACCCAAAGTTCGGGTCGAACTCCGAACTGTCCGAACCGAACAGCTCATCCCTAGTTGCATGCACTGAAAAATCAAAAGAGAGCATATATTGTGCAGTATATTTAATACATTTTTTTTTAGAAAATCACAGGAGCTCCTGAGGAAGTAGGTGTGCCCCACGAAATGCATTGAGCAAAGTTCTATACGCCAGAAATCAAGCCAGAGACCAAGCCGAATATCCATCCTGAGAAAGTGTTCCATTCTAACGAACTTCAGTTTATGCTGAGCCAGCGTTCCATTCCATTCCATTCCAACGGGCTTCGATCTATATGTTGATGGACTGCAGACCGGAGGTTTGGCGTACAGAAATCGGGAGGTTCTGGCCATTGTGGCAAATGCGGTTTTGCACATTTATTTGTGCTCTATTTTTGTGAGTTTGTTTTAACACTGTGATTTTTAAAAAAAAATTATTAAATATACTGCACAATATATGCTCTCTTTTGATTTTTCAGTGCATGCTATATTAACCAAATAAGAGGCAAAAGCGCTCTTGAAAGATATCAATCTACTGTGAACCCTAGGAGTACCCTAACTGTATCTGGGGTGCTCCAGAGGTATTTTTTCAATTTCCACCTATCTTGCGCCCTTTTCTTTTTTGTCTTTATGGCAGGTATCTGTGCCAGTGCTGGGGTGAAGTTTGCAGCAGCTTCTGAGGACCTGCAGGCTGTTTGCTCTCTCTGCCGATTCAATCTCTTGACTTGTAGCACCGTTGTTAGGTCAGTCTTTCAGATGGCCGCTCGGTGCCTTCTGATGGTAAGTGTAGTGGAATAATGGAGAATAATGCACACCAGACAAGCTGCATGTATCAACCAAGAACTATATACTTTACTGTGATGGGGTGTATATAAGGTTCCCTGAGGAAAGGGTTAACTTGACAGGATTGATCAGCCCAGCAACACACACAATGGCTTGATGTTGTGATTGCTGGGGCTTTAAAAGAGACACGCCTATACAGGCACAGGAGGTTCATTTTTGGTGGATCTCCCCTCAGACAGACACAGCTCCTAAAGGCCTGTGATTTGAGGACACAATCTTTTGTTTTGTTACATTGATTGCTGGATAGAAGAGAAAGGTTTTTTCTTCTTTTGTTTATTTGGTTGAACCAAGCCGCTGTGCCTGTATACACCTGTGCTACAAGGAATAAAGATTGCTTGATGAAACACTTTCCCTGCTGTGGTGTTCACGTGACCAGGTCCACTCCATTACATTATGGTGGCAGCGGTGGGATCGATATAAACCGTGGAGTGGAGATGTGCCTGATTCACATTGGCAATTGGTAAGATTACCTCATTTGTGACATTTCCTGGGTGTGCGCAAAGTACAGGCAATCTGCACTAGGATTGTGTTTCTGTTTCTTAGGAAAATGGATTCTGACAAGCTGTTAAAGTGGATGATGGAACAGCAACAGCAGAGGCAGCAACAGGAGTTCCAGCTTCAGCTACTACAGCAGATGCAATCCATCCAGAAACAGCAACATGCCCAGCAGCAGCAACAACTACAGACTGAGACGCAGCAGCAACAGCAGGAGTTCCAAGTGGCACTTATACAGCAACTTCTGGAGTATACAAGGGAACAAGGTGCAACAGACGGTTCTTCTAAGGAGTCCTTCCCCCATGCCCTGACCAAGATGGGACCAGAGGATGATCCAGAAGCCTACCTGACTGCATTTGAGAGACTTGCAACCCTGGCCCAGTGGAAGAAAGGTACCTGGGTTATAAGACTGGCTCCCTTTTTAACCAGTGAAGCGCAGGCTGCTTATCAGTGTTTGGGGGAAGCCGAAGCAGGGGACTATGATATACTGAAATCTGCTATCCTGAATCGTCTTGGTCTTTCTGATGAATGTTATAGAAATAAGTTCAGGAATAAAACATTTGTTTTGGGCACTCCCCCTAGGGCTTTTGCTCAGCAGCTTAAAGATTTGGCATATAAATGGTTAAAGCCTGCTACTTGCCCAGTCTCTGAAATTATGGATTTATTAATCCTGGAATAATACATCAGACAGCTCCCAAAGGGTCTGTCCCAATGGGTTTCACGACACAAACGCAGTTCCTTGGATTATGCTGTCCAAATTTCAGAAGAGTTTCTGCAGGCAGAGGATACCCATGGGTATCAGGTTGCTCAAAAGCAAAGTAAAAGAGAAAAGTGGGAAACCTTAGGGAAGCAACCTTCTGTTTTAAATGCCCCTCTATCAGGGAGGGAGAAAGTCTCTAAGGTGAACTCAACTCTAGCAAGTCCCTGGTCTAAGACCAGTACAGAAAGGCCTTCTGGCAATAAAGTGAGGGCTTTAAGCAATGATCAGGTACAAGAAAGGCAGCTGGTATGCTTTAAGTGTGGAGAAAGTGGGCATATCGCAAAATTTTGTTCCTCTGTGGACTCTATGGAGTGTGACTATGTTGGCCAGTGTTATGCAGTTAACTCTGAAGTGAATGACCTGGAAGCTTTTGTAGTCCCAGCATGGGTGAATGGCATAGAAGTCAGGGCCCTTGTTGATTCAGGTTGTAGGAGAACTCTGGTACAACAGGATCTTGTCAACCTCAGCTTCTTGGACTCCCAAGAACCAAGTGCTCATAATGTGCATACATGGCGATGTAAAATCCTACCCCTCAGCAAAAATTAACCTTCAGATATATGGATATGCATCCCAGGTTGTTACAGGGGTGGCTGAAAAGTTGCCATACCCAGTGGTGGTTGGGAAAGATTGGGAACACTTTGGCAGAGTCATCAAAGTTCAGGTCAAAGATGTGGAACTAAGAAAGGAAGAGGAATGCAGTGCAGACATAGGAAGACTCTTCCCTTTTAAGGACCCAGACTTGTTTTCTACAAGAGCTAGGGTTCATAAATCAAAAACACAAAGGAAACTGGAGAAAAGAGAATGGGCAGACATACAGGACGTGGAACATAAATGCCCTGTTCAGCAGGTGATAGCTGGGGAAGACATGGGACAGCAAGCAGGGGACCCTGGGGACCCTATACCTGAGTTGGGGACAAGTCCTAGGGATGTGCGAAAGGCACAGAAAAATGACCCCACACTGAGTGGAGCATACGACAGTCTGGCTGTTACAAACGGACATGTTTTGGATGCACTCAAGCAAAGTCAGTTCCCCCATTTTATGCTAAGGGATGAATTGCTATACAGAGTTTGCAAACACCCTAATACAGGAGACCTATGTGAGCAGATATTGGTACCAAAAGGCTATAGGAGACAACTGTTACAGCTGTCTCATTCTATTCCCCTTGCAGGGCATTTGGGGAGAGAGAAGACTCTGGTCCGTTTATTGTACAGGTTTTTCTGGCCGGGTGTATATAAGGAGGTGGAAATTTTTTGTAAGTCCTGCCCGGAATGTCAGCTAGTGGCTCCAAAGGGACAAGTCAAAGCACCACTTATACCGATACCATTAGTGGAACTGCCATTTGAAAGGATTGGGGTTGATCTAGTTGGTCCTCTTGAGAAAACTGCAGCAGGTAACCATCATATCTTGGTAATAGTTGATTATGCAACCCGGTACCCGGAGGCGATACCTCTCCGGAATACCTCAGCATCGACAATAGCCAATGAATTGATAAAGTTGTTCTCAAGAGTGGGTATTCCTAAAGAGATACTGACAGACCAGGGTACAAACTTCACTTCAAAGCTTATGAAGGAGGTTTGTGCTCTCCTAAACATAAAGTCCCTTAAAACGTCAGTCTACCACCCGCAAACGGATGGGTTGGTAGAGAGATTTAATGGCACGCTCAAAAAAATGTTGCGGAAATTCGTGGATGGGGAGAACAGACACTGGGACAAATTGTTGCCATATCTGTTGTTTGCTATCCGTGAGGTCCCGCAGTCTTCAACTGGGTTTTCACCCTCTGAGTTGCTTTATGGGAGGAGACCTAGAGGCATACTTGACATAGTGAAGGAAGAGTGGGAGGCGCAGTCTAATTCAGACCAGAATATCCTACAGTACACTATGCAGTTGAGAGAGAGACTTAAAAGGGTCGGGCAATTTGCTGCTAGTAACTTAGAAACTACCCAACAGGCGCAAGCTCTCAGCTATAACAGAAATGCAAAAGCCCGGGAGTTTAAGCCCGGAGATAGAGTGTTATTGCTTCTACCTAGTTCAGAAAGTAAGCTGTTGGCAAAATGGCAAGGGCCTTATGAGGTAATAAGAAGAACGGGGGATGTTGACTACGAAATCTTCCGCCCTGGACATAAAAAGGAAAAACAAATATATCATGTTAATCTGTTAAAACTCTGGAGAGCCGAGGAAAACTTGTTTATTGCTCCCAGAGCGGATAGGCTAGACGTGGGGCCAGATGTACGTGAAATTCAGGAGAAATCGATGGGCGTGACTTTGGGAAAGCAATTAAATCCAGCCCAGCAAAAGGGAGCACAGCGGCTGCTGGAGGCCTTTACCGATGTGTTTTGTACACGTCCAGGAAATACACACTTAATTACACATCACATAAAGACGAAAAGTGATGAAGTTGTTAGATTGAGGCCATACTTGATACCAGAGAAATTGCGGAAGGTAGTACAAGAAGAAATAGAGAGCATGCTGAAGCTGGGGTTATAGAGCCTTCAAACAGTGAGTGGTGCAGCCCAATAGTTCTTGTACCAAAACCCGATGGCTCGGTCAGGTTTTGCATTGATTTTAGGAAGGTAAATGCAATATCCAATTTCGATGCATATCCTATGCCACGAGTTGACGAAATGTTAAACCGACTGGGTAAAGCCAAATATATTACCACACTGGATTTAACCAAAGGCTATTGGCAAATCCCGTTAACAGAAGCGTCAAAAGAGAAAACAGCCTTTGCTACACCTGTAGGTCTGTTCCAATTCCGGGTGCTGCCATTTGGGCTTCATGGGGCCCCTGCGACGTTCCAGAGGCTCATGGATCATATTCTTACCCCTCATGAACAGTATGCTTCTGCCTATCTAGATGATGTGGTCATTTATAGCACTGATTGGAATGACCACCTTGACAAAGTGGCTGCGGTTTTGAGGTCAGCAGGTCTCACAGCAAACCCAGCGAAGTGTATATTAGGTAAAACAGAAACCAGATACTTGGGCTATGTTTTGGGCAATGGCCTTTATTAAGCCTTTGCAAGACAAGGTTGCAGCACTGGCTAAAATGCCTGTTCCTACCAATAAGAAGCAGGTCAGTGCATTTCTTGGCTTGGCTGGGTACTACAGAAAATTTGTGCCACATTTTTCTACCCTGGTAGCCCCTTTAACGGACTTGACCAAAAACTCTGCTCCAAACAAAGTGATTTGGACTTCCGAATGTACCAAAGCATTTACCGAATTAAAACATACGCTGTGTGATCAGCCGGTGCTGCGAAGTCCTGATTTTGACAAAGAGTTTGTACTACATACGGATGCCTCAGAGGTGGGCTTAGGGGCTGTATTGTCCCAAGAATTTGATAGAGAGGAACACCCCATCCTCTATTTAAGCAGGAAACTACTTCCCAGAGAGAGAAATTTTGATGTTGTGATTGCTGGGGCTTTAAAAGAGACACGCCTATACAGGCACAGGAGGTTCATTTTTGGTGGATCTCCCCTCAGACAGACACAGCTCCTAAAGGCCTGTGATTTGAGGACACAATCTTTTGTTTTGTTACATTGATTGCTGGATAGAAGAAAAAGTTTTTTTCTTCTTTTGTTTATTTGGTTGAACCAAGCCGCTGTGCCTGTATACACCTGTGCTACAAGGAATAAAGATTGCTTGATGAAACACTTTCCCTGCTGTGGTGTTCACGTGACCAGGTCCACTCCATTACATTAACTGAGAAAACCATCCCAGTATTTATGCTCAGGTCCAACAGGGATCATCTGCATAAACCAAACCACGAACATTGATTTACTGGAACTCTAAAAACATTATGTCAGTTATCACACACCTCATTTACATAATCCATTGTTCCAATAGATCAGATTGGGACAGTGTTTGCTAGACAAGGGTAGATTCATGACTCCTCAAACATGCAAACAGAAACAGATAGACAAAGAGAAAAGCCTTCTTGCATAATCACACGTTACTCAAACATTCCACACAAAAGAGGGCAAAATAACCTCAGGCCTACAACTTCAAAACACATCTCTAAATTCACATTTACATACAGTAATAAAAGTACATTTAAACTAAAACCAAGCATTTTACAGTACATTAAACACCACACAATATAAATGCGCATAAAGTCTGTTTCTTTTGGGGATTCCGCCATAGAAATAAACAGTCATGTTGGTTGAAGCGGGGAGCGTTGTCAGTTCCATGACAAGCATGCACAAGAATTGGTGCTCAACCTGATGCCCTCCCAAACTGCAAACTCGTGAACTGAAATTGCACCCACAATACTAGCTTCCCCACCCGACGGCGACAGGATGGGTTGGGTAACAACTGAAAATTCTGCACCGGTATCTACCATAAATACAGTTTCTTCGTTTCCCACTCTGATCAGGACTATGGATGAGCCGAACACCCCCGAGTTAGGTTCGCATTCGAACTCAAACTCAATACAAGTCAATGGGGCTGAAAATTCGATTTCTAGAGTGCCCTCCAAGAGGGCATATATGCTAGATATTTGCCATAAAAGGTGTATGGGGGTCCGGGTAGTGCCCTGGGGGACAGGAAACAAGGACAAAAAGTAAAAAAAAAAAAACGTTTTTAAAGGGACAGTGAGTTTTCCATGAAATAAGGGTTAAAAATAAAAACAAAAAATTCTTTCAAATATCGTGCCTAGGAGGTCCCCATAACCTGCCCGTGAAGTGGCAGATTTCTAGGATGTACAGAAATATGGAAAAACCAAAAAATTACATTTCAAATGACGGTAAATGCTTTTCCTTTAATCTATTCATAAACAATTGCTTGGGGCGGCAGTCTGTATGTAAAGAGGAGACATTTTCAGACACGCAGAAAAAGTTTAGTGATTTTTTGGCTAAATTATTGTGAAACTTATGCAGGCTTTGGATGAAAGTAACACTGGGTGCTTTAAAATTGGGCCTTTAGCGTCGGCAACAGTGCCGTCACACAGTAACCCCGCTGTGGATATGAATCTGATACAGGCGTCAGTGGCAGTGCAACCAAATATTGTGCCTTTGGTGCCAGGCCAGCATGTGCCATCATACAGTAACCCCTCTGTGGTATTGTGTTCAGGGGTGGACCATGCGGTCAGGGCCGGTGCTAGACTATCTTATGCTCTAGGCAAGACCAGCTACTTGCACCCCCCCAAAAAAAAAAAGAAATGACACAACATGAAACTGCTAAATTTCTTTTTATTTAAGAATAAAGTTTGAAAAGCACCAATAGTAACGGTAAAATAAATATAAAATTACTGTATTAAACCATTTTAAATTAACTCTATTAAACAAATTAAAATTAACTGTATTGAACAAATATAAATTAACGAAAAAAAAATAAGAGTTGTCACGTAAGTTTCAATTTCAGACACATCAAAATTTCACTTTGCGTGCCTTATCCTTTGCATATTTTCATCAAGCGTATATATATATATTACCCAGGCCAGCTCACATCATGCTCACAGACAGTCACAGATGCACCATCATCATAGGCGTGTGCAGGGCCGGCCCGACAATGGAGCAGTGCGGAGCGGGCGCTCCAGGCGGAGAAAAATCAAAGGCGGCAAATTTTTGCGCTGCCTTCCCCGATGCAGCACTATTTTTTTGGTCAGCGCCGGCGGCAGCATCTAATTTGTAGGCAGCGCATCATGGTGCAGTGATGCCGCCTCTGACTACGCCCACACGCATGCGTCCACAGGCAGTGCGGGATTTGGACGAGTGTGGGCGGATCACAGGCACGGCAGGCGCAGCAACAAATTCTTCACTCTCCTCCAGCTCACGCCGGACCAGCCAGCCACCAGGTATGTGCCTGCCTGTCCAAGCTGGCTGAAGGGGCGGTCTGCTTTCTCCACGGAGAACACCGTGGAAAGCACTGGTTGCTGGAGGTTTTCAAACCCTACCTCCCTCCTTCAGTTCAAAGGTCCTGTGTCTGTAGTCAGAGAGCGTGTTGGGCATCCTGCAGCTCCCACCAGGCTCAGCCATCCCAGGGCTGGCGGGGGACATGGTGCTGGGGGGGCCCAGGGCAGACCTCACCTCGCCCCTCAGATAGGAAACTGTATGGTAATGTGAGCTATAAGCTTAGTTTGTGCCGTGCTCCTCGACACAGTAGTGTGTTATATAACTGTGATAGCACCCTCTAATGGTAGCTTATATTAGTGCAGCAGCAGTTTTAAGGTGTGTAGGGAAACAAAACAAAAAAAATCAATTTGTGCTTTTGTTCTAAAAATATATAAAGAGCTTAAAGAAGAGAAACCTCGGAATGGGGTGACTCTGTACTATTACGGTGGTTTGCCGATTTGTCCAGTATAGTAGACAATACCCAAATGGGTTTATAGAAAAGTCAATGACAGTCTCAGGTAATCAATCTATACTATAATAGAATAAGCCTAAAAACGTCCGTCGCCAAAAGCCGTCTGCGCATGCGCGACGGACTTTTGAAAGCGGCCGTTAAAACACACAGGTAGCTGCGCGTGCCGGCCGCGTGAAAAAAAAAAAACCGGCACGAGCCGCGCGCAGCTACCCGTGTTTACACGGCCGCCAGATGCCCCGATCCTCCAGCGCTGACCGTCCTCCGGCTGCCGGCGGGCCTCCAGGCTCAAGGGAGCCCCCGGCTCGGTTTGGGCCTACAGGCCCAGCCGAGCCGGGGACTCGCCTGAGCCTAGAGGTCCGCCGAATAGGCCGCCGGCAGTCGGTCAGCGCTGGAGGTTCGGGGCTGAAGTTCACAAAACATACTCACCTAAATCGGCCCCGATCCTCCAGCGGTGACCGGCTGCCGAGCGGGCTGCTCAGCCGGCCTCTAGGCTCAGGCGAGTCCCCGGCTCGGCTTGGCCTACAGGCCCAGCCGAGCCGGGGACTCGCCTGAGCCTAGAGGCCGCTGAGCAGCCCGCTCGCAAAACATACTCACCTAAATCCGCCCCGATCCTCCAGCGGTGACCGGCTGCCGAGCGGGCTGCTCAGCCGGCCTCTAGGCTCAGGCGAGTCCCCGGCTCGGCTTGGGCCTACAGGCCCAGCCGAGCCGGGGACTCGCCTGAGCCTAGAGGCCGGCTGAGCAGCCCGCTCGCAAAACATACTCACCTAAATCCGCCCCGATCCTCCAGCGCTGAGCGGCTGCCGAGCGGGCTGCTCAGCCGGCCTCTAGGCTCAGGCGAGTCCCCGGCTCGGCTGGGCCTGTAGGCCCAAGCCGAGCCGGGGACTCGCCTGAGCCTAGAAGCCGGCTGAGCAGCCCGCTCGGTATCCGCTCAGCGCTGGAGGATCGGGGCCGAAGTTCAAAAAAAACATACATAACTCCATACGTCGTCCCTGAGCTCCAACGGGGACCGGCGGCCTGCTCGGCGGGCCTCCAGGCTCGGGCGAGCCCCCAGCTCGGTTTGGGCCTACAGGCCCAGCCGAGCCGGGGACTCGCCTAAGCCTGGAGGTCCGCCGAGCAGGCCGCCGGTCCCCGCTGGAGCTCAGGGACGAAATACCCATAACACAATCGAAAAATTCGGCCCAGAACTCCAGCGGTGACCTCCTCCGGTCGAGCGGGCTGCTCGACCGGCCTCCAGGCTCAGGCGAGCCCCCGGCTCGGCATGGGCCTACAGGCCCAGACCGAGCCGGGGACTCGCCTGAGTCTAGAGGCCGGCCGAGCAGCCCGCTCGGCCGGAAGAGGTCACCGCGGTACACAAAACATACATAACCCCCTACTGCGTCCCTGAGCTCCAGCGGTGACCGGCTGCCGACCGGCCTCCATGCTCAGGCGAGTAGCCAGCAGTTTGGCCGACTGTTGCAGGCTGCTCGGCCGGCCTCCTAGCATAGGCGAGCCCCCGGCTCAGCTGGGCCCGTAGGCCCAAGGCAAGCCGGGGGCTCGCTTAAGCTAGGAGGCCGGCCGAGCAGCCTGCTACAGCCCCAGCTGGAGTTCCGGGCCTATGTAGGGTGTAAGTTGCCAAAACATACTCACCCACATCGGCCCTTACATCCTCCAGCGATGGCGGTCTCAGCTCACAGCGCCCTCTATCTCTTTCTCAGTTGGTCGCCGGCATGATGTCACGAAAGCCTTTGACCCGGGGTCAAAGGCTTTCGTGACATCATGCCGGCGACCAACTGAGAAAGAGAGAGAGGGCGCTGTGAGCTGAGACCGCCATCGCTGGAGGATGTAAGGGCCGATGTGGGTGAGTATGTTTTCAACTGGCGCAGGACTCGAGGCCGATGTAGGTGAGTATATGCTCTCAAAACCCACCCTTTATAGCTCGGCCGGTATCCAGGATTAAGGCAAGCCCCCGGTTCGGCTTGGGCCTAGAGGCCCAGTCGAGCCGGGGACTCGCCTGAGCCTCCCGGCCCAGGCGAGTCCCCGGCTCGGCTGGACCTCTAGGCCCACGCCAAGCCGGGGGCTTTCCTTAAGCTTGGATACCGGCCGACTTAGAAAGGGTGGGTGTTGAGAGCATATACTCACCTACATTAGCCCGGAGCTCCAGCGGTGGTTGTCACAGGCTGCTCGGGCGGCCTCCAAGCTCAGGCGAGCTCCCGGCTTGCCTTTGGCCTACAGGCCCAGGTGAGCCGGGGGCTCGCCTGAGCTAGGAGGCCGGCCGAGCAGCCTGTGACAGCCACCGCTGGAGCCCCGAGTCAATGTAGGGGGATTGTAGGCTAAACATACTCACCCACATGGGCCCTTAGCTTCTCCGGCGATGGCGGTCCCGTTTGCAGCGTCCTCTCTTTCCGCTGGTCGCCGGCATGATGTCACGAGCCCTTTGACCCTGGCATGTTGACCCGGGGTCAAAGGCTTTCGCGACGTCATTTCCGGCGTCCAATGGAGATTGAAGATGCTGGAAGCGGGCTGACCATCGCTGGAGGAGCTAAGGGCCCATGTGGGTGAGTATGTGTACATCGGCCCGTAGCTCAACCGGTGGCAGTCATTCGACTGTTGCAGGCTGGTCGGCCGGCGTCCAGACTCAGGACAGTCCCCGGCTCGGCTGGGCCTGTAGGCCCAAGCCGAGCCGGGGGCTGTCCTGAGTCTGGAGGCCGGCCGACCAGCCCGCTCAGCTGGAGGAGGTCACCGGTCGAGCTCTGGGCTGATTTATGGGCGTAAGTTTTGGGTATTTAGTCCCCGATTCTCCAGCGGTGACCGGCTGCCGAGCGGCCTGCTCGGCCAGGCTCAGGCGAGTCCCCGGCTCGGCTGGGCCTGTAGGCCCAGGCCAAGCCGGGGCCTCGCCTGAGCGTGAAAGCCGGCCGAGCAGGCCGCTCGGCAGCCGGTCACCGCTGGAGCACAGGGACGCATTAGGGGGATATGTATGTTTAGTGTACCACGGCCTCTGATTCCCCAGCGGTGACCTCCTCCGGCCGAGCGGGCTGCTCGGCCGGCCTCTAGACTCAGGCGAGTCCCGGCTCGGCCTGTAGGCCCAAGCCGAGCCGGGGGCTCGCCTGAGCCTGGAGGCCGGCCGAGCAGCCCGACCGGAGGAGGTCCCCGCTGGAGTTCAGGGCCCATGTATGTTATGGGTATTTCGTCCCTGAGCTCCAGCGGGGACCGGCGCCTGCTCGGCGGACCTCCAGGCTCAGGCGAGTCCCCGGCTCGGCTGGGCCTGTAGGCCCAAACCGAGCCGGGGGCTCGCCTGAGCCTGGAGGCCCGTCGAGCAGGCCGCCGGGCCCCGCTGGAGCTCAGGGACGACCTATGGGGCTATGTATGTTTTTTTAAACTTCGGCCCCGATCCTCCAGCGCTGAGCGGCTGCCGAGCGGGCTGCTCAGCCGGCCTCTAGGCTCAGGCGATTTCCCGGCTCGGCTGGGCCTGTAGGCCCAAGCCGAGCCGGGGGCCCGCCTGAGGCTGGAGGCCGGCTGAGCAGCCCGCTCGGCAGCCGGTCACCGCTGGAGGATCGGGGCCGATTCAGGGAAGTATTTTTTTTTTAACTTTCACCCAGCCAGGTGCGCGCGCATCCCACCGCCGCAAGAACACCAAAAGCGTCTTGCGAGGTAGGATGCGCACGCAGCTGGCTCAACGCGCGCCTCCCGCCAAAACAGTTTGTGGAGTTTGCGCGCGCCTCCCGCCGCTGATCCACCAATGAAAGCGCGCGAAATCACCACAAGAAATCTGAGCCACGGCACGAAGCACAGCACCGAGCGCAGAGCCCAGCCAGGAGCACAGAGCCCAGCACAGCAGAAAATTAAAGAACAAAGCAAAAGAAAATACAGGAGTGTATAAAAAGAGGCACAAATCACTATATACGCCAGTAAACCCAGCACATAGCCAAGCACATAGCCGAGCACAACTGACTAAACGCCACAGAGCCAAGCACATAGCCGAGCACAACTGAATAAACGCCGCAGAGCCAAGCACATAGCCAAGCACAACTGAATAAACGCCGCAGAGCCAAGCACATAGCCGAGCACAACTGAATAAACGCCACATAGCCAAGCACAACTGAATAAACGCCACAGAGCCAAGCACATAGCCGAGCACAACTGAATAAACGCCACAGAGCCAAGCACATAGCCGAGCACAACTTAATAAACGCCGCAGAGCCAAGCACATAGCCGAGCACAACTGAATAAACGCCGCAGAGCCAAGCACATAGCCGAGCACAACTGAATAAACGCCGCAGAGCCAAGCACATAGCCGAGCACAACTGAATAAACGCCACAGAGCCAACCACAATAAACGCCACAGAGCTGAGCACAATAAACGCCACAGAGCTGAGTACAGCACAATAAACGCCACAGAGCTGAGCACAGCACAATAGCCACCACAGAGCCGAGCACAATAAACGCCACAGAGTTGAGTACATCACAATAAACGCCACAGAGCCAAGCACAATAGCCGCCACAGAGCCAAGCACTATAAACGCCACAGAGCCAAGCACAATAAATGCCACCGAGCTGAGCACAGCACAATATCCCGTACAGAGCGCAGCACATTAAACGTCACTGATCCACGCACGGTGCCAAGCACACCGGAATAAACAACTGCAAAACCCATCAGAATAAACTCGGCAGAGCACAATAAAAAGGCACACAATAAAAAAAAAAATGCCACCCAAACGAAAAATGGATTTACAACTACAATCTGTTGCAAAAAGGAGAGTAAATCAAACAGACACTGATGACACGCCGAACGAGCAACTACAACATTTCAGAAATAAAAAAAAAAAACAGAAAAAAAAGGAAAGAGCTAAAATGGATGAAAGTGCACGATGTCAAGAAAGAATAAAAAACAATTTGGCACACAAAGTACAACGTGCAGAAACAAAAAAAAAAAAAAAAAAACAAACAAAACCAGGATGATTCAGTCCAGCAACATTATTGTGGCAAACTCGATGTTCTGTGCACCAAATGCAATGCACTTCATTTTGATACGAACCAGCCATCCGACAGACTATTCACTCAATGCTGCAACAAAGGAAAAGTATACATGGAGCCCATTAAAGTTGCACCTTTAATAGAAAGTCTAATGACAGGCGCTCATAAGCATTCAAAAAATTTCAAACAAAATATTCGATCTATCAACAGTTCCTTAGCGTTTGCTTCCATGGGGGCAAACATTACTCCTCCTCCTGGTTATGGACCATACTGCTTTAGAATTAATGGCCAGATTTACCACCGAACTGCATCTCTTCATCCACACAATGAGGATAACCGAAAGTTTGCACAACTATATATCCTTGATCCAGATGAGGCTGCTAAACAACGCCTCATGATTAATGAAAATTCAAAATGCAACCCTGAGCTCATGATAGAGTTAAGCTCTTTTATGGATACAAACAATCCATTTGCTGAGGCCTGTAAGATGTTATATGAGGTTGAACAAGAATCCTTACAGGAGGCTATACAAAATGGCACTATAACACCAACTGTCACCATGGCGATAGTACAAGATCGCACGGACGATCAACGCAGATACAATGCACCTCGCAGTAATGAGGTTGCAATTATTTTCCAAAATGAAGATGGAGAACCTCCTCTCGAACGAGATCTTATCATTCATTGCCGAACACAAAACCCAGAAAGAAAAACAGAAAGAATAAGCATTTTAGATCCAAACCTAGAGCCGATGCTATATCCACTTTTATTTCCTTTCGGGGACCAAAGCTGGTCACCACGCATTAAACTTAACTACACCCCTACTACTGTGAAAACCATACGCAGCCATTCGTCTGTGAAGCCAAGAGAAAGAGTCACTCAAATGCAATTTTACAGCTACATGCTTTCGATCCGAAAGGCTTTCAACCCATTTTTAAATGCAGGCAAATTAACTCAACAGTATTTTGTAGACGCATATGTTAAGACCGAAGGTAACCGTCTCAATTATGTACGACAAAATCAGTCCAAACTACGAGTTGAAAAATACACAGGTCTCATGGACCATCTACAAAACGCTGCCAAAGAACAGGGCTTGATACCAGGAAAAGCCATAATACTTCCTTCAACATTCCAGGGTAGTCCCAGAAACATGCTGCAAAACTACCAAGACGCCATGGCTATAGTACGAAAATATGGTAAGCCAGACTTTTTCATAACAATGACATGCAACCCAAAATGGCCAGAAATTATAGAAAATATTACAGAAGGTCAAGCAGTGGAATACCGTCCTGATTTGGTTGCCAAGGTTTTCAACTTAAAGCTAAAAGAACTACTACACGACATCACAAACAAACATGTGTTAGGTAAACCAGTTGCCAAGATCCATGTAATAGAGTTTCAAAAACGTGGATTACCTCATGCCCATATTTTACTAATATTATCACCACAAGATAAGCTTAAGGATGCCGATGATATTGATAGGTTCATTTCAGCAGAAATCCCCGACATTCACGCACAACCCCGATTACATGCAATAGTCGTCAAACACATGATACATGGACCATGTGGCCCTCAGAATATTAATTCACCCTGCATGACTGATGGTGTTTGCTCAAAAAATTATCCAAAACCATACCAAGAAGAAACTTTGTCAAACATGGACGGCTATCCACTGTACCGGAGAACACAAACAGCTGCTTCTATTGAGGTAAATGGAAAAAGAATCAATAACTCTTGGGTTGTGCCGTACAACCCATTATTATCTTTAAAATACAACTGCCATATAAACGTTGAGAGCTGCGCTTCTATTAAAAGTGTAAAGTATTTATTCAAATACATCTATAAAGGACATGACTGTGCAAATATTTCCATCAAGGAACATGCAACGCTCCATCATGATGAGATCACCTCCTTCATGGATTCTAGATATGTGACAGCTCCAGAAGCGGCATGGCGTCTTCTTGGTTTCAAAATGCACCATCAAACACATACCATCGTGCGTTTACAAATCCATCTTCCAGACGAACAGTCGGTATACTTTACTGAAGATAACATCAGGAACGCTATAGAAAGAACACAATCAAGAGACACAACATTGACAGCTTGGTTCACCTTAAACAGAGTAGATGTGGCTGCACGTGAATTCCTGTATACTGATATTCCACAACATTTTGTATTTCATCAGAAAAAAACAACATGGGAAAGGAGATTGAGACATCGAGAGAATAACACGATTGGGCGAATGTACTCTGTTAACATACATTCAGATGTTGAGAGATTTTGTTTAAGATTACTTTTACTCCATATTAAAGGAGCCACCTCATTTGAACAAATCCGAACAGTTGGTGGTGTGCTCCTTCCAACATTCAAAGAAGCCGCTCAAAGACTCGGACTGTTTCAGGATGATCAATTATGGGACTTGACTCTTCACGAAGCTTCAAGTGAGATGATGCCTCAACTGCTTCGAGAGCTTTTTGCCAACATTTGTGCCCTTGCATCTCCACCAAATGCTAAACAACTGTTTGACAAATATAAAGACCAACTCATTGAAGACTTCTCAAGACACCCTGGCCACACACCAGACTGCCATACATGTCTCAATAGTGCACTATTAGACATTCAAGACATTTTAATTGTTAACGGGAAAAAATGTCAGGATTTCGCTTTACCAACGCCTACCGACTACCCAACCGTCAAAACAACAGACATTTATGATGCAGTTCATCAACGTCACATCGGAGTACAAATGCAGGTGGCTTTAAACGATCTGCAAAGAGAAACGTTTGAAGACATTATTTCTGCCTCCCAAAATGATACCTTACCCCAAAGGTGCTACTTTATCGATGGTCCTGGAGGTAGTGGCAAAACATTTCTATACCAAACTTTATTACATTCATTTAGAGGAAACAATGAAATAGCAGTAGCTGTTGCTTCTACTGGAATTGCTGCTAATTTACTCGAGGGTGGACGCACATATCACTCGCAATTCAAACTGCCTGTTCCTTTGTTGGACACTTCTACATCATCAATGAGGCAAACATCCAATGATGCCACAATCCTTCGAAAAACAAAAATAATCATTTGGGATGAATCAACCATGGCTCCAAATAATGCTCTCAGATGCGTTGACAAACTCCTGCAAGAGCTCATGAAAAACAGCAAACCATTTGGCGGTAAAACAATTATCCTCGGAGGTGATTTCAGACAAACTCTTCCTGTTGTGGCACATGGCAGTCGATCAGCAATCGTTGAATCCAGCATTAAATTCAATACACTATGGGATAAATTCAAGAACATAAAGCTGCAAACAAATGTACGATCTGTGGATCCAGAGTTCAGCTCTTGGCTAATTAAACTTGGCGATGGAAAACTCACAAACGAACACGGCTTACATCACGATATATTTCAGATACCACCTACAATGATCTGCAACAACTCCATTGTCAAAGAAATTTATGGTGACCATTTACACCCTGATCACATTTCGCAGTTTGAAAAAACTGCAATTTTATGCCCCAAAAATTGTGATGTGGACAACATCAATGAAGAAGTGCTTAGTTTGTTAGAAGGTGAGAGCACAACATATTTAAGCACTGATTCTATTGATGATGAATCACAGGAAGACAAGGATAATTACCCCATTGAGTTTTTAAATGAATTGACTCCTTCAGGAATGCCAGTTCATAAACTGAAACTAAAAATTGGCAGTATTATTATGCTCCTGCGTAACCTGAATACAAAGAGAGGCCTGTGTAATGGAACAAGAATGATTGTGACAGCTATGCGACAAAATCTGCTCATTGCTAAAGTTTTGACACCTACCTCAGAACCAAAAAACATTTTCATTCCGAGAATTGATTTAGCACCAAGTAACACCGAACTGCCATTTGTTTTGCGACGGAGACAATTTCCTGTTAAACTGGCCTTTGCAATGACTATAAACAAATCTCAAGGACAAACCTTAGACAGAGTTGGCATATATCTACCAGAACCCGTCTTCAGCCATGGACAACTATATGTTGCATTCTCCCGAGTCAAGAGCTCTGCGCACGTTAAAATAAAAATCATCGATGGACGTGAACAAGGCTACCTAATACCAGGGACTGATGCATGTTTTACTAAAAATGTTGTGTTTAAAGAAATTTATTCGAAATAGTCACTAAAGATATTTAACGTTACTTGATGCTTCTGTGTTTTCCTTTCGACAAACATTCATACACACCACACTTTTCAATAGACTGCCCTCTGGGCAGGCTTTACATCTAGTATAAAATAAATGGTCTAGATGGTATTCCTGGATATAGTATTGGTCATTCCCGTGGGATGAGAAAATCCACGTTGTCCTGTCTCTTTCAATCCTCCTGGTATTTCATAAAGGAGGGGAAAAATGGCAGCCTCATCTGCCCAGTGGGTGAAAAAAGGGAACTCTACAGTTACCTGCGCTGCCCCAAGCCTAAATATCCCCCTGTTCCAATGTGGCACCACCTGGCGCATGATGTGTGCGTGTGACTGTCGAGTGTGTGCATGTGACTGGAATGTGTGTGTGTGACTGTGGAGTGTGTGAGTGACTGTAAGCTTATATGGTGTTATGGGATACGCTCATACACTCAGCATACTATGAGTTTTAATGCTGTGAATTCTGTGATTCGTTCATACACACCAAACATTACTGTGCATTTTATTGATGTGGGGCTCTGTTATACGCTCATATACAACACATTTTTTTGGGGGGGGGCAGCACATCATCCATTGCTCCAGGCAGCACAGTGGCTTGGGCCGGCCCTGGGCGTGTGCAGCCTATTGCATTAGGGTGTGCACCCAAAAGCTCAAACACATGAAAAAAAATTATGTTATATATATATATATATACACACACACGCACCCTTATGCATACATACACACGCACACACTCTCACACATTCAGCCTAAATATATCATTACAATCGGGGTAATTCAAAGAGAATCAGTGACTTTCGTTCTCTTCAATTCGGTTTGTTTTGACGATTCCCAGTTCGGCGACCCTGCGGTGTATTCAGCAAGCACCACAGGGTCCCCGAATTGCAGGGAAAGGTCGCCGCAAACCCGCCGAAAACTAACCGCAAAACCCGGCGAATGCACGCCGAAAACCCACAAAAACATCTAGATTAACCCGCTGGAAAAAGCCGAGCAGGAGACGATCACACGCAGCAAAGCCGCCGGAAAAAGCTGACACCACAAACGAATGGAGTGAATAAATTAGCAAAGTTTGCTTGAATGTTTGAAAAGTAAAACGCTGTTTGCAAAGAAACTACTGAGCGAAAAAGTCTGAAATTTACATATGAGGTCCAGGGAATGATAAAAAATATCATTACAGAAAATATAAAAATAAGGAGGTTCTGGCCATTGTGGCAAATGCTGTTTTGCACATTTATTTGTGCTCTATTTTTGTGAGTTTGTTTTAACACTGTGATTTTTTAAAAAAATTATTAAATATACTGCACAATATGCTTAAAATATCCTAAAAAAATCTATAAATAAAGAGACTTTTTACTGCAGAATTTTATAATGAACGGTTTATTAGATATTGAATTAAAACGGGAATATTTTTAACATTGAAGCCTATGGGATTCGCCTAAATAAACTTGCTGAATTAAACCACCGAACAGCAGGGCATTTCGGGAAACTTTCACTGCTGGTTTGTGTTCTCTGAATAGCCGAAGCATTGCTTTTTTATGGGGATTCACTGCCCTCGAACAGGCACCGTATGTGCAGGCAATTCGCCAGGATTTGGTGAATTGCCTGTTCTCTGGATAGCCGAATAGCCAGGAAAGGTAACCAAACGCTGATTTTCAGCGTTCGGTTACCTTTCTCCAGCCATTCGGGTCTCTTTGGATAACCCTGTATGTTTATAATTCAGAGGTGCAGCAACCTTGGCCATCCAGTTGTTTTTGAACTACATTTCACATGATTCTCGACTAACCCAATTAGTGACTGAGTATTGTGGCCGATTGTGTTTTATGACTATCAGGGTTATTCAGAGAGAGGTGAAACTCAGGAGAATGACTGGAGAAGTGAAAATTCTAGGTCAAAATAGCCAAACAAGAAAAATTCTCCCATTTATCTCACTTTCCAAATCGGCTATTTGGTCCAGATTGTTCTCTTTTCCTGCCATTTTCCTGGTTTTCACCTTTCTCTGAACAACACAGACAGAGGTGAAAGCCAGGAGAACTGGCAGGAGAAGAGAACAATCTAGACCAAATAGCCGATTTGGAAAGTGAGATAAATTGGAGAATTTTTCTGGTTTGGCTATTTTGACCTAGAATTTTCACTTCTCCAGTTATTCTCCTGCTTTTCACCGCTCTCTGAATAACCCTGTGAATGTTTAATCCCGAGGTGAGAAATAACATTGCTTTAGATGTTAAAAGCGGGCAATGAGGAAATTTTGTATTTTTTCTACATGATCGTGTTTGGTCTCATTAGAAAGGCCGGGCTCTGACCTCTCCAATGACACCTGACTTAACATTGTGGAGTGTAAAGAGAGTTTCATGGCAGTGGATTCTGTGATATGCTTATATGCGCCACACATTACAGAGAGTTTCATAGCAGTGGATTCTGTGATCTGCTTATTGCACCGCACATTACAAAATCCACTGCCATGAAACTCCCAGTAATGTACGGTGCATATAAGCGTATCACAGAATCCACTGCCATGAAACTCCCAGTAATGTACGGTGCATATAAGCGTATCACAGAATCCACTGCCATGAAACTCTCTGTAATGTGCGGTGCATAGAAGCATATCACAGAATCCACTGTGTGGCAGGTTCCAAAATGACATTTCTTTTCACGGAAGGCCATTCCAGCACTATACCAGCACGTCGAAGACAATGTTATGGAGTCATTGGGAAAGGCAGCAAGGTGCACATGACTTTAGACACGTGGTCTAGCAAGCATGGACAGGGCCATTACATTTCCTTCACGGCACACTGGGTAACTCTGATTGCAGCTGGGAGGGATCCAGGATGGGGCTCTGTGCTGGAGCTTGTTCATCCACCACGCCTCCAGAAAGCTGCTTGTATGAGGTCTGTCTGCTCCACCACCTATTCCTCCTCCTCCTTCTCTGTCTCTGGCGAAGTGGCAGTTAAACCAACGCGTGGCAGGGGCTACGCAATGGCTCAAGCAAAAAGATGTCATACTGTGCTTGAGCTGGTTTGTTTAGGGGACAGGAGCCACACCGGGCCAGAAATTCTGTCAGCTCTGCAGGGGCAGGTGCAGAGATGGTTAACACCACACCAGCTTCAGCTGGGAATGGTCGTCTGTGATAATGGCAGCAACCTTCTCTCCACCCTACGCCAGGGTAAGTTGACGCATGTACCATGCCTAGCACACGTCCTAAATCTGGTGGTACAGCATTTCCTAACCAGGTACCCAGGGCTGGCAGAGCTTCTCAGCCAGGCCAGAAAAGTCTGCAGCCACTGCAGACGGTCATTCCCAGCAAGTGTTCGCCTGGCAGAAATTCAAAGAGAATTCCACCTTCCCACAAACCGTCTGGTCTGTGACATGCTCACCAAGTGGAACTCGACATTAGCAATGCTGCAGCGTCTGCACAAGAGGCAGAGGGCCATCAATGAGTACCTGTGTGAGTATGGCACAAGGACAGGTTCAGGTCAACTTGTTCCCCCCCCCCGCAGTGGCTGATGATCAAGGATGCATGCACTGTACTGTCACCATTTGAGGAGGCAATGAGGATGGTGAGCAGGGACAGTGCACGCATCAGTGACACAATTCCTTTAGTGTTCCTGCTGGAGCGCACTCTGCGGGGAATTATAGATGTGGCACTAGAGGCAGAGCAGCGGGAGGAAGAGGAGGCCTTCCCTAGCTCGTCTCAAGGCCTCAGTCTTTACGCAGACAGCATTCCTGCGGGTCCTCAGATCAGACAGGAGGAGGAGGAATATTTAAGTAGTGGGGCATTGAAGGTGGGGATTTCTCAAGGGAGGGTTTTGTGTGCCCAGAAACCCAATGACTAGTATGTGGCTGGGAGGAGGAAGTGCACGATGAGGTCATCCTCATTGACCAGGAAGACTCGGAAGCTAATGCCACCTCCAACCTACACTGCATGGGCTCCCTTATCCTGCAAAGCCTGCTAAAGGACCCCAGGATTTGTGCTATCAAGGAGAGGGATCATTACTGGTTGGCAAGCCTTCTTGATCCATGATACAAGGGTAAAGTTGCAGAGCTCATCCTGCCCGCACAGAGGGAGGACAGGATGAAACAACTTGAGGACGCTCTAAAGCGACACTTGTGTAACACCTTTCCAGGCACTGGTAGGTTATCAAGTGATGATAAAGGTGCTTCTGAGGCTGTGAATGATCAGAGGAAGAGCGGTGAAAAGCGGGGCCGCTTGACTGATGCCTTTTTAAAAAAATATAGTCCATGATGCCCAGGGACGTCAAATGTAGGCACCCATTGCCAGCGTCTTCACCATATGGTGCAGGACTACCTAGGGGCAAGGGCAGACCTGGATACCTTTGCAGCAGATGATCCACTGGCTTACTGTGTGTTGAGGTTGGATCACTGGCCAGAATTTAGCCAATATGCTATGCAGCTTCTAGGTTGCCCTTCATCCAGCGTGCTTTCTGAAAGGACGTTCAGTGCCGCTGGAGGTTTTGTCACAGACAAAAAGTGCATCTGTCCACCGACTCTGTAGACCGGCTGACATTTATAAAAATGAATCAGTCCTGAATCAGCTGTTATCAATCCCCTGATGCTGACGTAACTGAATAGATCGGGGATCTCTTCTGCATTTCCCAAAACCTCCACCACTGCACTCTTCCACAATACCACAAAGGGGTTACGGTGTGAAGGCACTTGCTTCCACCAAAGGCAAAATATTTGGGTGCACTGACGCCTGTACCAGTTTCATATCATTTTAATATTTGACCGCAGGGTCCAACCCTGCACTCTTCCACAATACCACAGAGTGGTTACTTATGGTGTGAAGGCACTTGCTGCCACCAAAGGCACAATATTTGGGTGCACTGCCACTGACACCTATACCAGATTCATATCATTTTAATATTGGACCGCAGGGTCCAACCCTGCACTCTTCCACAATACCACAGAGGGGTTACGGTGTGACGGCAAAATGTCTCCTTTTTTCATACAGGCTGCCGCCCCAAGCAGTTGTTTATGAATAGATTAAAGGAAAACCATTTACCGTCATTTGAAATGTCATTTTTTTGTTTTTAAATGTTTCTATACATCCTACAAATCCGCCACTTTGCGGGCAGGTTATGGGGACCTCCTAGGCACGATATTTGAAGGAATTTTTCATTTTTATTTTTAACCTTTATTTCATGGAAAACCCACTGTTCCTTTAAAAACGTTTTTTTTAAAACTTTTTGTCCTTGTTTCCTGTCCCCCAGGGCACTACCCGGACCCCCATACACCTTTTATGGCAAATATCTTGCATATGTGCCCTCTTGGAGGGCACTCTAAAAATCGAACTTTCGAGTCCCATTGACTTGCATTGAGTTCGGTTCGAGTTCGAACTCAAACTTTTCAAATTGTTTGAGTTCGAATGCGAACCGAACACGGGGGTGTTAGGTTCATCACTAGTGACCAAGTGTCTACTGAACGAAAGCACATTAACTGTATATGGATAGGGAGAGTACTGAAATGTCATACAACAGTAGTTAACATAATCGTGGTCAAATGTATAATCCGAGTTGGCACCAGAGAGGGTAGTCATACAGGCAAGGTTGGCAAAAGAGGTTGTAGTCGTACAGGCAGGATTAGCAACAGAGATGGTTTTCGTACAGGCAGGATAGGCAACAGAGAGGACTCCCATATAATTTGTCTCAGCAAGGCTGGATGAGGGTTCAATGGATTCAGTACCCTGCGTTCAGGCCCACAATCAGGCCCACAATAAGTTGTATGTATCGACTTAATACCAGCAAGGCAAAACGAAGGGTTGATGTGAAATAACCTGTACATACACTCGATGTCCGCAGAGAGCACTATCAGTATACAAAGGGAGTCCGAGAGAGAATTGTCAAACAGGCAGTCCGGGTCAAACATGAGCGGGGTGAGGTCCTCATACAGGCAAAAACGGCAACTGGGCAAAGTAACACCGAGACACACAAGTGAACACAGCTGGTGAGGTGGAAATAACGCCACGTCAGGGGGACGAGCTGAATCTCGCGCCCTGCATTTAAAGCTGGCGACTCCGCGTCATCACACCAAGCCCCGCCCCTCTAGACACCGGTCGGCCAGCCCGATCTCCTGCCACCCGGCCAGTCAGCGATGCTGCCGGGCACCCTGTCCCCCCAGGGAGCACCGCAGGAGCCGAGGATGTGACAATTATGTGATCGCAACTGTCCGCTTCTTCACTCGGCGGCTGGCCGGCAAGCAGAGTGGAGTTATACAGACGGTGTGGAACGTGACACAAATATAAAACTACAAATTGGAAATCAAGAGATATCAGAGCAAAGAATAACAGCACCAAATGAATCTTAGCTGGTCAAACTTTACTCTGGTCTGATAAGTACAAGACACAGCTTTAAGAATACAAAATTATGTCAGAGTAAGCAAGGCATAGAGTTATGAAAGAATACTGATTGACATGCTGGTTTAGAAATTTCGACAAGAAAATTTTTTGACTGTAATCATACACGGTAGGCTCAGAGATGCCATAGACCATGTGTTCCTCATTTTCTATGTGTCCATGAAACAAAGAGACTGCTACTTCTTAGACAGTCAGGATTTTACATATTATAGGTTACAGCTGTTAACCATTTAGACTTCTTGAATATCCTGAATAGAGAGGAAAAACTCAATGCCTTCATTTATCAAAATAAATGAACAAAAAAAAATAAGAAATACGTATGATTAGATATAATGTGTAATTCAAAAATTAAAATACATTAATATTTCTCAACAAGATCTAATATGGACAATTGGCAATTTGGAACAAACTGAATCGCACACACCTATTAATATACCGAGGACTTACAGTTGTGTTCAAAATTATTCAACCCCCACTGAAATTGACTGTTTTGGCCAGTTTGACATTGATTTTGATCATTAAGTCATCTTGCTTACAATTAAATCAAAGAGGCACGTGTAGGTCAGACTAATATAACATAACATTTATAATGAAATAACCACAAATGTCTTTTCTGTGCTCACATCATTATCAGTTTTATTCAACCCCAAGTGACATTCAATCTTAGTACTTAGTACAACATCCTTTTACAGTTATAACAGCTTTTAAACATGAAGCACAGCTTGACACAAGTGTCTTGCAGCGATCTACGGGTATCTTCGCCCATTCGTCATGGGCAAAAGCCTCCAGTTCAGTCACATTCTTAGGCTTGCGCACTGCAACTGCTTTCTTTAAGTCCCACCAGAGGTTCTCAATTGGATTTAACCACTTTGATGCGGAGGACGCGCTCAGCGCATGGCTGCTGGTGTGCTGAGGACTTTGGGGTCAGCGTTCGGCCGAGTTCCTCGATGTCAGCCCAGCATCCGGAACCGCAGCCGCTGAAATTAGGTGTCATCGCGGCAGCGCGATGACACCTAATTCAGGCGCCCCCCCTCATGTGCGGAGGAGGCGCCTGAAAGGGAGGGGGGGAGGTCCTTCGGACCTCTCTCCCTCCCGATCGGTGGCGTTGCGGGGGTTAACCCAGGCACCATTTGGAAGGGCACAGCCTGCCCTTCCAAATGGTGCCTGGCATTAACCCCTGGGGAGCTGGATCGCGAATCGGCGCTGAAAAGCGCCGGTTCGTGATCCTTTCCCGGAGCTGGCCGACATCTTGGATGTCGGCAAAGCCTCCGGGAACTCCCCCTGAGGACTGGCGTCATCGTGCATAGCACGATGACGCCAGTCCTAGAGTTAATCCCTAACTGCCACCAACGGTGGAGATAGGGAGTTCTTTGGAACTCCCTATCTCCCGATCCGTGGCAGCTAGGGGTTAAAGTTTGGTATGGTTGGATCGGCCAGAGCATGGCCGTTCCAACGATACTAAACACTACTGTGAAAAAAGTTTTTTTTTAAAAATAAAAATTAAAAATAAAAATAAAAATATATTTAAAAAAAAATTATAAAAAAAAAAAATAAACATTTTTTTTTCTTTTTTTTGGTTCGTTAATGCAGCAATATTGTTCCCATTTCAATTATAATGTGAACAATGATGCTGCACTAACGATTTTTGTATGCGGTGCGTTTGTTAAAAATCGTGTAATTTTCCCCAAAAAAAAAGTAACGAGACCCCATCTCTAATTTTTTAACAAGCGCACCCCATACAAAATATAACCGCAATTGCTCGCATGTTAAAATGTGAAAAAAATCACTTTACACGTTGTAAATTATTGAAAATACATATTTTATTGCATTTTTTGTTATAATATACAGACATGACATAACGTATACATATAATAATGACATATTATGAATCTACCGAGTCTGACAGAAAGAACGATATATAATATGTCTGGGTCATATACTAAAATAAGCCTTCAAAACACGTTTAAACATGATGAGCAAAACCGGTAAAAATGACCTCAGCACAGAGGTGTGAAAAGCCTCAGCAGCGAAAGGGTTAAGTTAGGCTTGTGCACGGTTTTTTTTTGGTTTTTTTTCGGTTCGATTCGGTTCGATTTTTCGGATTTTTAAACTTTTCGATTCGGCTCGTTTCGACTGATTTCTGTTTCAATTCGGTTCGGCTCGATTTGTTTTTCGTGTACCTTTTTTTCGGAATATCGACCATTTTTCCTATTTTCGTGTCACTTTGCACGTTTTTTGTATCGACTTTTCGTAATTTCGGAAATTTTCGTTTTTCGGAATTGTACGTGTTTTCGGAATTTCGACCGTTTTTCGTATTTTCGTGTCACTTTGCTCGTTTTTTGAATCGACTTTTCGTAATTTCGGAAATTTTCGTTTTTTCGGAACGTCTGTTCTCCTCGTTTCAAAGCAGTAAATTTCGATTTGACACATTTCAAGTACATTCGAAAATTCCGAAAATATTTCGTTTCGGCTCGGAAAACTTTTCGGATCTGCCATTTTCGGATCTAAAAATTTTCGGAAATTCGGCCGCATCCGAAAACACGAATCGGGAAATTTCGTGAAAATTCCGAAACCGAAACGCACATCCCTAATTTAAGTCTGGTGACTGCGATGGCCACTCCAAAATGTTCCAGCCTTTAATCTGCAACCATGCTCTAGTGGACTTGGAGGTATGCTTGGGATCATTGTCCTGTTGAAAGGTCCAACGTCTCCCAAGCCTCAGGTTTGTGACGGACTGCATCACATTGTCATCCAATATCTCCTGGTACTGAAGAGAATTCATGGTACCTTGCACACGCTGAAGCTTCCCTGTACCTGCAGAAGCAAAACAGCCCCAAAGCATGATTGACCCCCCGCCATGCTTCACAGTAGGCAAGGTGTTCTTTTCTTCATAGCCCTTGTTCTTTGTCCTCCAAACATAGCGTTGATCCATGGGCCCAAACAGTTCTAATTTTGTTTCATCAGTCCACAGAACACTATCCCAAAACTTCTGTGGTTTGTCCACATGACTTTTGGCATACTGCAGTCGACTCTTCTTATTCTTTGGAGACAGCAAGGGGGTGCGCCTGGGAGTTCTGGCATGGAGGCCTTCATTATGCAAAGTTATGCACTTTGGAGTGAAGAAAACACAAGCAATTTATACCCTAAATGGTACGGAGTTAGGGAAATCCAAGCAGGAGAAGGATTTGGGAATAATCATAGACTTCAAACTAAGTAACAATGTGCAATGTCAAACAGCAGCCGCCAAGGCCAGCAAAGTACTGGCATGCATTAAAAGGGGAGTTCACTCACGGGATGAAAACATAATTTTGCCTCTGTATAAATCAATGGTCAGGCCGCACCTTGAATATGCCGTGCAATTTTGGGCACCTGTCTTAAAAAAAGATATTATATCGCTAGAAAAAGTGCAGAGACGGGCAACTAAATTAATAAGGGGGATGGAAGGGTTAAGTTATGAGGAAAGACTAACAAGCTTAAACCTGTTTAGTTTAGAGAAAAGGCGCCTTAGAGGGGATCTGATAACCTTATATAAATATATACGGGGCCTTTATCAACCATTGTCTGATAACCTATTCATTAACAGGTCTATACATAGGACAAGGGGTCATCCATTTAGACTGGAAGAAAGAAAATTTAGCTTAAAGCATAGGAAGGGTTATTTTACGGTGAGAACAATAAAGCTGTGGAATTCTCTGCCTGTTGAGGTGGTTGGGTCAGAGTCTGTACAGACTTTTAAAAAGCGACTGGATGACTTCCTGCAGACACAGAATATTAAGGGTTATAATATTTAATATGTGGGTAAAAGCTTCTTGATCCAAGGAGAAATCTGACTGCCATTCTGGGGTCAAGAAGGAATTTTTTCCCAGTATGTTGCATATTGGCGAGCATTTCAGACTGGGTTTTTTGCCTTCTTTTGGATCAACAGCAGTAGGTTATGTGGGAGAGGCTGAACCCGATGGACGCATGTCTTTTTTCAGCCTATATAACTATGTAACTATGTAACTATGTAATTACGCAGTGTGCGCCGTATTGTCTGAGCTGGAACCCACATCTGACAAATCTTTTCTCAGTTCCTCAGCAGTCACACAGGGACTTTTCTCCACTCTACGCTTCAGGTAGCGCACAGCAGTCGAAGTCAGCATCTTCTTTCTGCCACGACCAGGTAGCGTTTCAACAGTGCCATTTGCCTTGAATTTGCGAATGATGCTTCCTATGGTCTCTCTTGGTATGTTTAACATCTTTGCAATCTTCTTATAGCCATTGCCCTTCCTGTGAAGAGTAATCACCTCTTCTCTTGTCTTCCTGGACCATTCTCTTGACTTCACCATGTTTGTAACCACACCAGTAAATGTCTAGAAGGAGCTGAGTATCACAGTCATTTTAAAGCTGCCTAATTGGTGCTTATTATGCTTTATTGCTGCTCTGTGACATCCACAGGTGTTTTCAATACCTGATTGAAAACACTTGAATGAACCTCTGTTCTTCAGAGTGGTAGTCTTTAAGGGGTTGAATAATTGTGTCAATGAAGAATTTACAAAATAAACATTTACTACTGTATTACAAAACCAATTGATGTCATTTTAGTTCCATATGGTTCTTTAAAAAGTCCTTGTAGGATTTCATTCTAAATACAATTACAAATGTACACTAAATTCCCTAAAACCCTTTACACCATTGGGGGTTGAATAATTTTGAACACAACTGTATACCTAAAATATTCATTGTATTCTATTAAAATGTGTCCATTTCTGGCAGCTCCTCCCACCCCCTCCCAGTCACGTACGGAGTACCCCAAGGCTCGATACTCGGCCCCCTGCTATTCACAATATTCATAAATGACCCAACATAAAAGCCTCAACTGTACACATGTATGCAGTGTCAGATGTTTTTGGTTGGAAAGATGTTGATCTCGGTGAGATGCCTCCAGGTATGTCCAGGAGTGTCACTGATCTCTAGGCAACTTGATATCGATAGTTAGAAGAAATGAGACACAACCCTTATCAGCAATACATATAATGTAGCAGATATGATTGGACATAACGCAGGACCACATTAATCTCTCGTTATTTAATAACCTCATTCGATTAATCAATCAAGCCACGCCTTAACCAACTATTCCAGAAGATCCAAAATGGACATAATTTACATTTGTTTTTGTATGTAATACAGATGTGAAAACCATTGGATATTCAGTCAATTGAATTATATCAAACACAGATCATTTCCAGCCAGTGATGCAAGAAAAGTATTTTTATTACAACAACGTGTGTATATATTTAAACAGATAACACGTGTTTGGGTATTTGTTACACTAATCATAAATCAGAGATTACATATTTTAAACATAAAATATGGAATACTATGACCTGGTACGGCGCAAATATGCTGTTTGGGGGTCCTTGAGTCTCACGAGTACATGAAAAATATAAATAGTGACAAATAATAGTGCAATACAGTATGATCGATGTAAATAGGTTGGTTCATATGATGTCTCACTCACAAATAGAAAGCCCAGACACTGGCTGAGAGTGGGTCCACACATGCAGGTTAATTGTCTTCGATATTCACAGGTGACCCCCCACCTTATTTCGAGATACCTCATCCGCCAATATGCAATTGAAAGCAGAAAAAAGAACAATCCTTACGCAGATCAGATTGAACTACCAGGTAAGTATTATCTGGGTTTTGTACTTACATTTGGAGGAGCCATCTGGCTCTAGAAATGACACCCATGGGTTTTTTGGTTCTGGAAAACCCAAGAGAAACCACTGAGGATCCAAGGAAATTGCAAGTTGAGGACAGGATACAGGTAAGAATTATTTTTTTTATTTAAAAACACAATAAAACAAACCAGATCACGTTTCACCGCATGCGTTTTCATCAGCTGGTATAGCCTCAATGGGCCCATAGTTCTTATATAATGTCCCTAGATTGAATAATTGTCCCCACATCCTGTCCAAATTAATTCCTACGTTCTTCCGTCTCCGTATTTCGTGTGCGATGCGGGCGCTGCCATTTTGCGCATGCGCAGATGGTTTCCGCATTACATTGCGTTCCATACACTGATGGATCACTTCCGGTCCGATTTCTCCCAGTCACACACAGAGCAATAGGTCCGTCTGATGATTCGGCACTGTTATTAAGGTTTCCAATGCGCCAACTTCATACGACATTGTATCTCCTGTTTTGAGATGCTAACAATAAGCCAAAAAGTGGCATTTTCTCGTGTCATAGTGCACTCTGCCGGATCACCAATTATGTGCTTCCATATTATTACATATCTGAATTAAATTGCTCCCATAAATTTATTGAAAAATTAAAACAATAGCATATCTTAAACTGTGCCAATGATAGGTTAATACACATGCATTAAAATATTTGTGGGGGGGCGTGGCCTGGCAGCCAGTGAGGATGGCAGCGTGAACCTTGAGCTCCTCTGCTTTCCCCTCAAAAAAGGGACACTCCAAGCACCCAGCAACCCCAGAAATGGGGAAATTAAATAAGGCAGCGAGTACCCAGAAGCAGGGGGATAAAATAAGTAGCTCCTCCGCTACCCCCTGCGCTCGTTTCTCATTTTGCTGCCGGACTGCGGTACCAGGCCGGAGGCGCTTGCTAAATTTGGAAATGTCATGCCTCATGGCTGCCACCATCCTGAAACCCCCCCCTGGTGGTTCACTTCCATCCTGTTCCTGCCCTGCAGCCAGCAACCAGCAGTGTAAAAGTTAAACACCAAACACAAGTGACTCACGAAATAAAGGGCTCAGCCCCGCACACACTCACTGCTGGTTCATTACGGCTAATGCTCACGAAGAGTGAACATCCTTGCTACGTTGCTACTCTGCTACCTGATCCTGATTCCCCATTTCTGGTTCCTGCAAATTACTACCATCATCCCCTTCATCCTCTGCAATCAACCTGGTCAGTCATCATATTAATCCACCCTCCTCTACCCTTATCCTCTGTTTATTTGTGCAAACCACTGCACGCTGGGCTCATACTCTCCTCACCCCTGGTGCCACCCCGGTACCATCCCTAACCGTGACAGAATGAACCAGCCCAATACAAATGAGTCCACAGTGCTGCACTTTATGGTGGAGTTACTAAAAAAGACCTTCCAGGACCTGTTTAAAAACCTGGCTGATTCCCTGGTGCAAATGCTGCAAACTATTCTGAGCACCTCAACTAAGGTGTGTGCTTCTCCAAATAAACGCCCTGTCTCCTGAAGAGCGTGTCAGGAGACAAAATAGCAATTTGTGCCTGTACTGCGGGGCAGGATCACACTGGATATCGAATTGCCCAGAAAAAAAAACAGATCAGCGTTTGTCAAGCCAGCACCGGTTTCCAAGCCAGCTGCAACTCCCAAACACGCTCAGGTGCGTAGAGCTCTGACGCAGCCCCAGGCTTCCAGGCCTGCTACAGCCACTGTGTCTACACCTGCTTCTAAGAGACCTGCCGTCCCTAAGCCGGTACCCCTACTCAGACCGGCCCCCAAGAGATTTCCTGAACCCAAACCTGCACCTCGAACAACTCATGCACCTACACCTGTCCCCAGACGAACTGTACCCAGGCATGTGATGTCTTTAGAGGTCAGCGACATCCCTATGGACTCTGAAGATGCATCCATAGAACCGGAGCCGATGGACGTTATGTATATACAGGTTCCAGGCGTACCTATTCCCATCACTCCCAGCCAGCACGATCCACTGCTGTCTTCCTGTGCTTCTTCCCTGTCTGAATATGACCCAGAGAACATTGTTACCTCCGAGAAGAATGTACCACGTTCAACAGCCCGACGCTCCAAAGGACCTCCAGGTCAATATACGGGGTCTTTGGGGTTCGATGCTTCCATCAAGGGGTGGCGTAATGTCTGCTCCTCATCCAGCGATGACCTTGAGTGGGGTTATGGCGAGGAGGTGGTAGAAGAGGAGGGTGAGGACAGTGAGTCCTGGCTGTGCAACTATCCTTCCCTTGGTGATGAATCAGAAGGGGAACCGGGAGACATGGAGGAGAGGCCTACCCTGATGCCTTCTTCTTATGTGGGCACAAGGTTCAATGGTGACTCTACCTCCTATCTCTCGCCCTCTGTCGCCAATGCCAGACGTTCCAGGGACATTCCTGTTGCTCCAGATTCCTTACCCGAGGATCCAGCTTCTTATACGATGCGGGGCATCTACGCTATACCCACCTTGGTGCCATCCGATTATGTGGGCACCCTCATTCCTGAGGCATCACCTAAGAGAAAAGAGCGTAACCCCAAGATCCCTAAAGACCCTGATATGAACTTTATTTTATCTCGTGATTGCTTTTCACCCATTGCGACTGAAGACGATGAAGAGAGACTGCCATCTGGGTATATGGGCACTCTCCTTCCCGAGGTATCTGCTGTCCACAAGAAGACCAGGACCAATGCACGGCGGCGTCAGAGGAAGGCACATGCCCAACCCTGTACCACCACTCCTGACCACCGTTCTGCCCTCCAGTGGTGTGACGAGTACTGGTCCCAGCACCCACCAGAGTGACCCGTGCCTGGTCATGGGCAGTGCTGCTGCCTTCCTTGGTCACTCGGAGCGTGACCTGAAGGGGGAGGTACTGTCATGCCTCATGGCTGCCACCATCCTGAAACCCCCCCTGGTGGTTCACTTCCATCCTGTTCCTGCCCTGCAGCCAGCAACCAGCAGTGTAAAAGTTAAACACCAAACACACGTGACTCACGAAATAAAGGGCTCAGCCCCGCACACACTCACTGCTGGTTCATTACGGCTAATGCTCACGAAGAGTGAACATCCTTGCTACGTTGCTACTCTGCTACCTGATCCTGATTCCCCATTTCTGGTTCCTGCAAATTACTACCATCATCCCCTTCATCCTCTGCAATCAACCTGGTCAGTCATCATATTAATCCACCCTCCTCTACCCTTATCCTCTGTTTATTTGTGCAAACCACTGCACGCTGGGCTCATACTCTCCTCACCCCTGGAGCCACCCCGGTACCATCCCTAACCGTGACAGGAAAGGACGCAGTACTCGAGGCCCCGGCTTCTCTGCGGCCTACTTTGTTAGCGAACTCCGCTGCTCAGCTCGACCCTCCGGGACCTCAAGCTAGCCCAGACATTACCCAAGGTCAGTTTCAATCTACACCGACATCCCCGACCGCAAGGCCGATGACTCACCCTGAGGTCCTCACTCACGCTGGGCATGACTCGGAACTCGAGGCCCAGGCTTTTTTGCGCATACTCCGAATTTACCAACAGCCTCATAGAAGTCAGATTGCAATGCGGAATTCTCCACAATTGACCGGCAGACTGTTTTACGTAACCTTCCCACTAAAGCTGATCTCGAAACCGCAAACGAAAGTCTTAGTGCCACCATCATGTCTGAATTACAACATATCCGCACTGATATACAAGGCCTGGCTACTAAGGTGGCCTCTCTGGAGGGTGAATGTGATACACTCCGTTTACAGACTGAGTCAACCACGAACACCGTTTCCACTCACACTACTTCAATGCAAAGTATGGCACTACACCTCACCGACCTTGATAATATTTATTTATTTATTTATTTATTTATAAAGGATTTTACCAGGAAGGATACATTGAGATTTCTCTCGTTTTCAAGTATGTCCTGGGTTCAAGTACATTGAAGTGTTACATTTACAGAAATACAAAGTAATACAATGTAAGATATTAACAACACAAATATACAGATTAACAGAAAATAAATATGTAGGAAATATAGTCACTAGGTTACATGTTTACAGGTGCATTCTGTATTGAGGTATGTTAACAGGGAAATTTTGAGTGACTTAAGACTGGTGGAAGATTTGATGGTGTCTGGGAGGTTATTCCATAATTGTGGTGCTCTGTAGGAAAATGAGGACCGAGCCACTGTCTTTTTGTATTGTGGTATTGCAAGTAAGGTGCTGGTCCTGGATCGGAGGTTATAGGATGAGGGAGCTGCTGGGGGAAGCAGTCTATTCAGGTAGGGTGGCAGCTTCCCAGAGATGCTCTTAAACACCAGGCTGGAAAGGTGAAGGGTGCGTCTGGATTCTAGCGATGGCCAGTTTAGCTGTTTTAACATGTCACAATGGTGGGTCATGTAGTTACATTGTAGCGCAAAGCGGCAGAATGAGTTATACAGTGTAGTAAGTTTATGAAGGTGTGTTTGCGGGGCGGCTGCATACACTACATCTCCGTAATCAATAGCCGGCATAAGCATTTGCTGTACAATCTGCTTTCTTACCGCGGGACTCAGGCAGGATTTGTTTCTGTACAGGGCACCTAGTTTGGGGTAAAGTTTAGATGAGAGTTTTTCGATGTGGGGGCCAAAGGATAGATTAGGGTCCAACCACATACCTAGATATTTGAGAGAAGTGACTGTGGTCAGTGGGCCATTTGATATTGTCCCAACACATAGATGGGGATTTTGCAATTTGTGTAGTTTAGGTGCTGTTCCCAAGAGCATCGTTACAGTTTTGTCAGTATTTAAAAAAAGTTTGTTGTTTTTGATCCACTTTTCTACCTCTGTGAATTGTTCTTGCAGCACGGCCTCCAGCTGTGGGAGATTTGGTTTGCTGGTATAGATCACAGTGTCATCTGCGTACATATGTACAGTTGAGGCTTTGCAGACGTTGGGCAGATCATTTATGAATATTGTGAATAGCAGGGGGCCTAGTACTGAGCCTTGGGGTACACCGCAAGTGACTGGGAGCGGGAGGGAGGAGCTGCCAGAAATTGACACATATTGTGATCGGTCGGATACATATGATTGAAACCAGGTTAGCGTGCGATCACCAATGCCAGAGTTTTTAAGTTTTTCTAACAAGATGCCATGGTCTACCGTGTCAAAGGCCTTGGCAAAATCAAGGAAGATGGCTCCAGTTAGGTTTCCTTGTTCCATCCCAGCTTGGATATCATTGCAGACTTTTAAAAGGGCGGTTGTGGTTGAGTGATTTGGGCGAAAGCCTGATTGATCCGGGGTTAAGTAGTTCCAATATTGATAATAATCACGTAATTGTGTGTAGACACATTTTTCCAAGACTTTTGACATTACAGGGAGCAACGATATCGGACGGTAGTTGGATACCAAAGTACTGTCCCCACTTTTATGGATAGGTACCACTCTTGAGGAAGGCGTAATAACTTGAGGCTCCGGGGTCTCCCTGAAACAGAGGACTCTCCCTCATCACTGAAACAGATGTTACTCCTGTAAGAAATTTCTATAATTCATCATATTTCGCAGGACTGTTAAAATTTTGGGCCAGGAATCAAACAGGCAATCTGTCTACCTGTGGTTAAAATGTAACAAGGCTAAGCTTTCTAGACAATGCAACTGTTAAATTCATTGACATTTCGCAAACAAGGGAAGCCACATCCATTGTTCAGAGGCTGGGTGAAATAGACTTTCTAGTTGTAAAAAACCGAGATGTTAAATCACATGGTCTTGAAACTAAATGAATACAATGGTCAGATCTAATTTCTCTCTAACCATGCAAAACCTTGGACAAAGGTGACTTGCATGAACTGTAGAAAAAAAATAAGGTTAGAGATTTTTTTTTGCAGCAGCAGTAGATATTACATGCATAACCAGTCTGTAATGCTAAGACGCCATAAACAATTTAATCGGTAACATTATATTATACAAGGTGCATAGGTGGTATTTGAATATTTAATTTATGTGGTCAGTTATAATAGTTAATCTTGGAATCTTATAAAAGATAGTGACCATACCACATTTAATTGATTATTACATAACGAGTGTCTCGTGTATTAAATCTGTTAATTATAAATGAATTTTAAGGAATATATCACAAATGAATGAATGAATGAATCTTAAGGAATATCATGATACATGTATGCCTGTCTGCAGAATTCTCATACAAACATACAATATATTGCCAAAAGTTTTCACTCACCTGCCTTGACTCGCATATGAATTTAAGTGACATCCCATTCCTAATCCATAGGGTTCAATATGACGTCGGTCCACCCTTTGCAGCTATAACAGCTTCAACTCTTCTGGGAAGGCTGTCCACAAGGTTTAGAAGTGTGTTTATAGAAATTTTTGACCATTCTTCCAGAAGCGCATTTGTGAGGTCACACACTGATGTTGGAAGAGAAGGCCTGGCTCTCAGTCTCCGCTCTAATTCATCCCAAAGGTGTTCTATCGGGTTGAGGTCAGGACTCTGTGCAGGCCAGTCAAGTTCATCCACACCAGACTCTGTCATCCATGTCTTTATGGACCTTGCTTTGTGCACTGGTGCACGGTCATTTTGGAAGAGGAAGGGGCCAGCTCCAATTTGTCCCACAAAAGTTGGGAGCATGAAATTGTCCAAAATGTCTTGGTATGCTGAAGCATTCAGAGTTCCTTTCACTGCAAATAAGGGGCCAAGCCCAGCTCCTGAAAAACAACCCCACACCATAATCCCCGCTCCACCAAACTTTACACTTGGCACAATGCAGTCACACAAGTACCGTTCTCCTGGCAACCACCAAACCCAGACTCATCCATCAGATTGCCAGATGGCAGATGGAGAAGGGCGATTTGTCACTCCAGAGAATGTGTCTTCACTGCTCTAGAGTCCAGTGGTGGCGTGCTTTACATCACTGCATCAGACGCTTTGCATTGCACTTGGTGATGTATGGCTTGGATGCAGCTGCTAGGCCATGTAAACCCATTCCATGAAGCTCTCTGCGCACTCTTCTTGAGCTAATCTGAAGGCCACATGAAGTTTGGAGGTCTGTAGCGATTGACTCTGCAGAAAGTTGGCGACCTCTTTGCACTATGTGCCTCAGCATCTGCTCAGCAACTGCTGACCTTGTTCCGTCAGTTTACGTGGCCTACCACTTTGTGGCTGAGTTGCTGTCGTTCCAAAACACTTCCATGTTCTTATAATACAGCTGACAGTTCACGGTGGAATATTTAGAAGCGAGGAAATTTCACGACTGGATTTGTTGCACAGGTGGCATCCTATCACAGTTCCACGCTGGAATTCACTGAGCTCCTGAGGGCGACCTATTCTTTCACAAATGTTTGTAAAAACAGTCTGCATGCCTAGGTGCTTGATTTTATACACCTGTGGCCATGGAAGTAATTGGAACACCTGATTCTGATTATTTGGATGGGTGAGCGAATACCTTTGGCAATATAGTGTATCTCTAGATATAAATAACGAGTGGATCATGTACGCACGCCACACGAAATATGCTGGCGTTTCATGGATAGCAATAAAATTGATATTGTTAGATAACCCCATGGAGTCCCTGGATATAGTATAAAATGACCCCAAATCATTAAAGATAGGTTACTGCCTGGTCAAATATATTAATTAATTCCTGTAGAAGGTTGGATGTTTGATTTGAGAGTGCCATCTTCTGGCCAGGTAGTATAACACCTGGACAGAAACCTGAAGTTAATGAATATATATATATCCACCACTCAAATGAGGCCACATATTGATGGCCTAGAGCTAAACTGGGTGGGAGACAGCTTTCCTCCAGAGAGGAGGAAAAGGACCCTGAAAGAAAGCTTGGAGAGAGACCTTGGGGATGCTTGGAGGGGAGAAAGGGCAGATACCATCATCCACTCCACTCAGACGCGACCACACCCGAATCTTACACCATTCTATTTTCACTACCAGATGGTAAAGTATAATTTAATAACTTGATATCTAATTCCTAATTGCATAGTCTCTGCTTTATATGTCTATCACATATTAAAGGAATATAAATGAATTATTTTGCTGCTGAAGCCTAAACAGTAGAATAGTATCAGCCTTTCCGCTCTACTGCAGACGAGTGCTAAAGGAAGAACTATTACGCCACAGCCTGGTGGCTCGCCCTAATTTAGTGAAGTTATTTATGTTCCAAGAATACTGGATGTGGACATCTAAAGATCAATTTGGTGCCCATAGTGAGATACGCTGGAACTGAGAAATAGTTTTTTCATATATAAAGTGCTATCAGCTCCATTAGTAAAACGAACATAACCCCTTTCATACATATTGCAGCCCTTTCGATTGAATGTATGTTAAGTCAATAGGACGTTCTTGTTAACTCATGTTGAATGAATTGCTGTGATTGATCTGTGGAAGAGATAGTCTACCTATCGAGTGTGTTATTTATCTCCCTGAAGGAAGTTGCATTTAGTGAATCGGCCCACACAATACTAAATTGTGCTGCAGGTGATGTCCAGTAACTGAGTGTTTTTAGCCAGGTTGAGGATTGTTTTATAATGGGAAAGGTTTAAGTGGGTAGAATAGAACTTGGTGTTTAAGAACTGATTCGTGCACATGTGTGAGGCGGTCTATAGACCTAAGCTGTTTGTCCATTAGATTATTGCATGTCGCAGTATTGCTACTAATCACTATCTGTAATTACTTTTAAAACTGTATCTTGCTAATGAGTTGATAACATATGATTGTATGAAACTTGACGTGTGAATAAATGTTCATTTGAATTGTTTTACCGTTACGCTGTCTAATATAATCTTTATTGATTTTATTGTGTCTAAAAATATCTAGATAGCCTCAAAAGAACTTGGGATAACGCGCTATATATCTGTTAAGACGTATATTCATTGATTGGTTATTAATCCTTATTTTTAAGGGTAAATAACCAAATTATACCATTGGTATTGGAGGCACTGTCATTAATGATATATATACATATATATCTAATAAGAAAAAACCACGTCATAATTAATATATCCCTACATTTTTAACGCCCTTCTTGATCGTCCGCCGCAATCGGAAATAGATTTTGTCAGGGCACATAGGGCCCTGAGACTGAAGGGTCCTCCCAGAAGTCCTCCGCGTGATGTTATCTGCTGCCTGACCCAGTGGGGTATTTTGGCCTAGGCCTAGGGCGGCACTTTCCAGGGGGCAGCGGCCCGCACTGATGGCCCCACCCCTAAAAAAAATGTTAAAAAAAATTTACTTTTGCAAACTATTTTGCCAGGAAGGATACATTGAGATTTCACTAATTTTCAAGTATGTCCTGGGTTGGCAAGGCCTAGGCTTTCACTTTCCAGGGGGCAGCAAAAAACCTCACCACTAAATGGGTTACTCACAGAGCACCGAAATGACGCCAACATGTTGGTGTTCTGTAGTTTCCTGCACTTCGGGGAATAAAATTTCCCCACCCTGCAGTGAATTCACCATTCACCGCAGGGTCCCCAAAGTGCATAGTAGACATGTGCACAGCACAAAATTTTGTTTTGAACTAATGCATTAGTACTAAAATGCAATTTATTTAGTTGCTAAAGAAATTCGTTTTCAGTTCTTTAGTATGAAAACTAATTTCATTCATCCGAAAACCAGTGGATACAATTACTATTGTAGTGGCTCCTCAGAGGGCTGAGATCGCTGCTTGTTACAGTATCTCTCACTCTCAGCACAATGTGGGCCATATTATATAGCTGGTGCTAACTTAACCAGAGCTGTTGTAAACTTCCCAGAGCTATTATAGCCTATGGAGGTTTTCAGTTACAACAGCTCTGGTTAAGTTAGCACCAACATTGCAATACTGCCCCGTGTCAGGCAAAGCTGTTACAGTAACTGACTGCTGCTCATCACAGCGCTCAGAGTTTCAGTAAAACTAGTAAATAATATTTTTATATATAAGACGTTAGAACAATATTATTTCCTTGTTTTACTGAAACTCTGAGAGCTGTGATGAGCAGCAGTCAGTTACTGTAACAGCTGAGCCTGATACATTGTACTGAGAGATAATGTAACAAGCAGCCGATCTCCGCGCTCACAGCCACTGGATTTAAAGGGCTAAAAAAAAAAAGGCTCTTCTCTGTATAATGTTTAGAACATCCTCCTGCATTAATTAATACCCCTCTCTGTATAATGTATACAACATCCACCTGCATTAATTAATACCCCTCTCTGTATAATATATAGAACATCCTCCTGAATTAATGTCCCTCTCTGTATAGAACATCCTCCTGCATTGGCATGTGGAGGGTGCAGAACTTCAGATGTTGCGATGTTGCGCTCTTCATTGCTGGTCTCCTTCACTCATCAATATAATATCACAAAAAGGACTGAAACTAAAATGTAGTGCATTTTATTTTAGTTTCTTTCGTTTTTTGTACTGAGCAGTTTCGTTTCTCTTGAGTCATACTAAAACTAAATTATCCCAAAATTCGGACTAAATCGCTTTAGTACTAAAACGAATGCACATGTCTAGTGCATAGAGTCGGCCGCTGAATGCTGCCACCGCAAACCCGTGGCCTGCTGTTTTCAAAAGAACTACTGAACGAAAATGTCTGGAATTTACATATAAGATCCTATGATTGATAATAAAAAGTTCTGTTACAGAAAACAGAAAAACCGCTATTAAAAAGAAAGGGGGGAGGAATTTTGCTGAAAAATTACTAAAGGGTACTAAAAAAAAAATCAAAGACTTATTACTGCAGATTAAAATAATAAATGGTTTATTAGATATTGCATAAAAACGGGAATATTTTCAACATTGAAACCTATGGGGTTCGCCTGAATAAACCTGCTGATTGAAACCACCAAACATCAGGGCATTTCACTGCCATTTCTCTGCTGTTTGGTGTTCTCTGAATAGATTAACCATTACTTCTCTATGGGGATTTGCAATGCCTTCAAACAGCACCGTACTTGCTGGCAGTTCACCAAACTTGTGTGTGAGCATATCACAGAGCAGTGGTGTACTTAGGGGAGTGGCAGAGGGCGGGCCGCCCCAGGTACCAGTGATTATTTGAGTGTCATGAGGGGGTACTAGGAGGTGCCACTGTCACTGTGTGTCAGCTTTGAGCTGTGTTCTCAAACAACGAGCAGCAGAGCAGGGCGTTTGCATACGGAATAAAATCGAATAGAATAAAAATCCCCCTCTCCTCCCACCATAGCTCCTCCCCTGCCCCGCAGCAGCTCTAGGAGAGGGGAGGGGGACGTGATTTGTGTGCAGAGAGAGAAGATGACAGTAAATGGCAGGTAAAGGGGGGGGGTATCAGCAGAATATGAAGCCCTGTCTGCTTACTGCTGTTTAAAGTGGACCTTTCCTTAACCAGCACTGCAGTGATAGAAATTTGTCATTGAGCTGCCTGGCTCCTGGTGAGGCTGCGTGCGTGCAGGTCACGCGGTCTGGCCAGTCAGGTGGTCCTGAGTTTACTTATTTTTTTCTGTACCACCTGACTGGCTGAACCACGTGACACGCACGCAGCTGCCCGCCCTTTCATTAACACGGACTCTCACCCTATTCTGAACTGAACACCCACCGGAAGGGAATCAAAGCCACGGTGCACCCTCTGGCAGTGGCACCCCACTGCTGACAAGATGGCTCCACGCACAGACACAGCCGCGATCCTGAGTCCGTACACAGTCCCTGCTGACTCTGCACACAGCCCTACCGCAGACGGAGGCTGGTAAATATAGAATAAATAATTGCTGTGTGCTCATATTCACTCGGTTTGCTGGGAGTCTTATTGCAGTGGATTCTGATGCACTCATACACACCGCACATTGCATTGCTGGGAGTTTTATTGCTGTGGATTTTGATACGCTGACACAAATACCGCACATTGCATTGCTGGGAGTTTTATTGCTGTGGATTCTGTGATACACACTGCATATTACTGTGAGTTTTATTGCCCTGGAGCTCTGGGATACGCTCATACACACTGCACATTACTGTGAGTTTTATTGCTGTGCAGTTCTGATATGCTCATACACAGTGCCCATTTCTATGGGTTTTATTGCTGTGCAGCTCTGTGATACACTCATATGCAGTGCAGGTTTCTGTGGATTGCATTGTTCAACCAATTAGAGCGGCTGTGATCCAGTATACTTGACATGCGTGCCTGTTCTTTGTAAAAATGCTTGAATTTAAACATTTCATAATTTTATTTATCGCAATAGGTACATTTGAAATGGTATACAAAGTATACAAGTAGGCACTTGGTATCCACTTTTAATATAAAGAGAGGAAAAGGCGGAGCTCTAAGAGGAAAATGTGGAGCTTAAAGAGAAGGGGTGGGGATTAACCAGGAAGAGGTGTGCCCTTGACAGGAAGGGGTGTGTCAAATTTAAATTAGGGGGTGCACAAGTTTAGTCAGGCCTAGGGCAGCCCAAAACCTAAATACACCACTGGCCTGACCCATATTGATTCGAAGGAGGAACTCCTGCGGCATGTGAGAGATGCTACTGGTTTATCGTTTGAAAGCACTGGATTACAATTGTTTCCAGATCTTGCTCCTGCTACCCTGGCGTACAGACGAGCTCTCAAACTACTGACCAGTGTTTTACAATCACAGCAATTCAGATACCGATGGCAGATGCCTACAGGATTTGCGGTGGCGACATCAAAGGGCCAGTTTTTGGTTCGGGACGCTGATGACCTTACGGAACTCAGTCATGTGTTACAATTTCCTCAGATTTCTCTGGCATGGCCGGATCCGCTGTCACCGTATGGAGGTGGCCTTGGGAGATTTCAACCCGTACCGCTACCCCAACGCTCACGGGGCTCACATCTCCAGACGGTGCGTGGCCGGGACCTTCTGTTTGATGCCTTTTGTGAACACATGAAACGTACTTCTTGTTTACAGGTGTACCCCGTCCACGAAGCATCTGCTGTTTCTTTGTCTACTGTCCACGTGAGATGACCCTGCAGCTCTACATGGGGACTCTTAGCTCCGAATTATCTCCAGTTCCTTCCCTCGACTATAAGTAGCTCTCGCACACTCGGGAGCTCTCCCCCTTACCAATGTTTTCGTTAAGCTCTGTTAGTAATGCTATGACTCTTGTTTTTGTTTTTTTTCTTAACAGGGGGGAACCTGTGGAAGACGTAGACAAATTTTATCTGGGATACTGGACTTCCTTCCCCCTCACCGCTGGAGCTATTGATGCGGACGTATACGATGCGTATACGATGGTTTGTTTCTGTTTTCCAATTTATCTAGAGAATTGCTGGTTTGTAGTATTTTTTTGTGTACCCTGCTCAGTGTCCAATATTTTTGTGTTTAGCTGTCACTTCTGTTTGAGGGTCCGCAGAGACCTTGGTTTACTCTTTCTGCTCAGATACCCGCGGTTTGCCTGGTCACGTGTCTCCCCAATGAGGTTGGTTGACAACAAAGGTGGACGGGATATTCGGACCACTGGTTGGTCTGTACTCTCTAGGTTGTCTCCTGCCCCCGTCAATCTCGCCTCTTCGAGTATAAATAGTTTCCTCCTTTTCCCTATTTTTTTTTTCTTTGTTTAATTTTTATTTTTAGCCCTTTCCCTTTTCTTTACTCTTGAGAGTGGGGATCGCTCTGCTTTAATCCTTTTTTATGCCCCCCTCTCTTTTTTCCCTTTTACGTTTGTTTGTCCTTCCCTGTCCTCCCTTCCTCCCCACCCTCCTGACTGATTGCTTCCCTCACTCTCAATCTAAATGGTGCACTGAATATGTCTGACTCCATACCATCCTGCCTCACACTGTTGTCCATTAATGCCAGAGGCCTTAACAAGTCAGAGAAAAGATCACATGCCCTTTGTGACTTCAAGTCGGCCCATGCGTCTGTTATATATATCTCAAAGAGACCCATTTTAAGGAGGGATCTGCACCTTCTCTTTCTAACCACTGGTTTTCCATGGGGTACTTCTGCAACAATTCAGAGGCCAAATCTAAAGGGACTGCCATATTGTTTCACAAATCGGTTCCTTTTGAACACGCTGCAACCTTGGCAGACGCAGGCGGCCGATATGTTCTCATGAAGGGGACTATTTTGGGTCGCAAGTACACGTTTTTTAATATCTATGCCCCAAATAGGAGCCAGCACAGATTTTTGAATAGACTCTTGGGGGTGATCTCGAGTTTCATGGAAGGATTTTTGATACTAGGCGGGGACTTTAATCTTCCAATAGATCCCCGCATGGATAGCTCATCGGGCCGTTCTGCAGTACCCACACACGTTATCACGTTATTAGACACGTAAAGACACTATTGCCTAACGAACATTTTGTGGATTGCTGGCAGGCGTTCCATCCTGAGGGCAAAGACTATATCTTCTTCTCTCACCCAGCCCAAGTATACTCACGCCTTGACTACTTTTTTCTATCTCACTACTATTTACCTGACCTTCGCTCGGTTCAGATAGGCAACATTACTTGGTCAGACCATGCCCCGGGCAAGCTGCGCATAGACTCCCCTCTTCCCACCGCACCCACGTGGCGGCTAAATGACTTCTTGTTGTCTGACCCAGTAATTGCCCAGGAATGCAGCCAAGCTCTCCAACACTATTTTCAAGAAAACATCACCTCGACCTTGCACCTCTGACTGTTTGGGAAGCCCACAAGTACGTTATACGTGGCTTTTTCATACTAAAGGCCTCTGCGCTTAAGCGACAACGGGCGACGGATCTCTTTGATGCGACATCCTGAGTACATAGATTGGAAAGCCTGCACAAGGACACACTAGACCCGAGAATACTGCCGGATTTAATTCAGGCGAGAAGGGACCTCTTGGTGTTACTTAACTCCTTTCACCACAGACAATCCTTATGCTCTAAAACGTTCTTTTATGCCCATGGGGACAAAAGCGTCCGTTTACTGGCGCGTATGCTATGTAAACGTAAAGCTGCTTCTTATATTGCAAAAGTCTGAGATTCTCAACACCGTATGCAGCACCTGCCCACCCAGATTCAATCAGCGCTCCGCGCCTATTATAGATCCCTTTATAATCTCCCTGTCCCAGAGTCAGCCCACAGTCGTTTGCCCTTCAACAGAGCATTCAGGACTCCTTGTACAGCTCGCAATCCTGGAAAGTCTTGCGGTCATCCGCCAAACTTCTGGAATCCCCCTTATGATAGAGGAGCTAACAGAAGCCATAAAATCATCTAAATTGGGGAAATGCCCTGGCCCTGACGGTCTCCCCTTATCTTATAATAAACGCTTTCAGGGTCCCCTTTCTGCCCACTTCCTTGCAGCTTTCATAGCACTGTCCATGTTAATTTGTATGTTTATGTTAAAGTAAAATCCCATATAGCGTAACTGTTGTTAAGATATTTTAACTAGTCCTGTTTGCTATCATTAATTGCCATATCTTTACCAGTCCTGTTTGCTCTCCAAAATTGCCATATCTTTACCAGTCTTGTTTGCTATCATTAATTGCCATATCTTTACCAGTCCTGTTTGCTATCATTAATTGCCATATCTTTACCAGTCCTGTTTGCACTCCAAAATTGCCATCTTTTATCAGTTATATTTATTTATTTCCACTCAGTCCTAGGCCTGCTATTCTGTGCCCCCCCCCCGTCATGATTCACTGCATTTGAGAATTTATTGCCCCAACATCCCCCAAAGATGCAATGTAATCCTGGATTTCTGTTTCTTCAGCATACTCAACTCAATACAGCTTCCAGGGCCAACCTCTATCACAGTGTCCTCCTAGCTCCCACCTGGACTTAGCTCCCACCCTCCCTCCCCTCACCCACCCACCCACCCCACAGTTCTCATTTCATTTATACCCAACTAATTTGGTCATGTGATATTTTCAGCTACCAACCTACACCACTCTGGAACTTTACCTACCAGACTCCCTTCCACCTTCTGCTTTCCTCATCAATTCCCTACCTGTCTTCTACTTTTCCTTTTTTTCCCTCCCCTTCTCCCACACCACCTTTCTCTAGAAATGTTTTTCCCTCTCTTCCCCCTCTTGCTGCTTCTTTCCACTATCTCCCTACTCTCTAAATATACCCTCCCTATACATCCTACAAATTACAGCAATCTGAAAAAGAAACCCAAATACACCATAGCTTGCTCAACTCCTTTAACTTATCAGCTCAGTGCTGGTGGAGAGTGTTAAAATCCAGCCATCCCACCCCCACACAACAGAGTTTTAAAACTATTCAATCACTATTTTCCAAAAAGAAAAATATGTCCAAATTCCTTTTTATTCTGCTGCTTGCACTGGCAAATGATGTTGAATCCAACCCTGGTCCAATAGCTGACACCATATTTAATCTCTTCACTAAAAAAGGCCTCTCCTTTGTGCATTGCAACATCTGCAGTTTACTCCCTAAACTGGATGAGTTTAAAACTTGGTGCTTCTATTACAAACCTAAAGTCATTGTGCTGACAGAATCATGGTTAACCCCTAAAGTGCCAGACTCTGCCATAGCAATACAAGGGTATTCATGCTCTAGAAAGGACAGAGCTAAGAGAGGAGGGGGAATTGTTATCTATGTTGACAACTCCATAAAGTTCACCCCGCTGCAGAAGCCTAGCTCCCTGACCACATTTGATTTCCTTTCTGGTATTATTGAGATCTTGTTCAGTAAAACAATTATGGTTGCTGGATTCTACCGCCCACCAAGTTCCCCAGTGCACTCCCTTTGTGACATGACCCAAATCCATAGTAAATTAGTCGCTTAAAACCAAAAAAGTGAACTGCTGGTCCTCGGCGACTTTAATGTTGATTGGCTGAATCCTTAAAACAATAAACACTGCTCACTGTTTAAGGCTTTGCAGCTAACACAATTAATCTCCTCCCCCACTCGCATTAATATGAAAAGCCATAACCACACCTTGCTGGACTGGATTCTCTCCTCATGTCCTGATCGAAAACAGGAGGCAGGCGTTCCCGCTAACAGTTTCAGTGATCACTGCCTAGTGTACTGTGTGCGCAAAATAAAGGCCACAAAATGTCCACCAAAGAAATAATCACCAGGTCTTTCAAGAAATTTAATCTTGAATCCTTCCTAAATGATCTCAAACAGCTCCCATGGTACAGACTAAACCTAATCCCAGACCTGGACTGTGCAGTTGAATACTTTCAAGCCGAGCTCCTGAAAGTCTGGAACACCCATACCCCACTGCGCAAAGTGCGAGTAAAAGGGGCCCACCTCCCCTGGGTTACAGCTGACCTCTCGTATATGTACCAGTTTAGAGACTCCCTGTGGTCAAATTTCAAGAGTACTGGATCCATGAATGATCACTGTGAATACCAAAAATGCCGGAACGCATGCACAAAACAAACAAAAATGGCTAAAGCCCAATACTTCAATGAAAATTTAAACAATAACATATCAAACCCCAGAACTTTTTGGAAAATCATAAGTAACATACAAGCACCCCCCATCCACTCCCAAACCCCTGCTGTCAAAGTAAACAACCAAACTGTACAACACCCCCTAGATGTAGAAAATGCTTTTAATAATTATTTTGTTGGATGCGCCACCACCCTGATTGCTAAGCTAGGAAATGACACGCAATCAGAAAGGCCACACACAGGTCAGGCCCCACCAACAGTGCAAAGACCCTGTAACGCAGAGAAATTCAGTTTTAGACCAGTGCCTGTCAGTGCCATCACTAAACTTCTCCGTAACCAAAGCAATGCTGCTGAAATCAGTGCGCCAGCAATTGCAAAACCTGTCGCAACCCTAATCAATGAATCACTGGCAACTGGATACATACCCAAACTCTGGCAGACTGCAAGGGTTGTACCTATCCATAAAAGTGGAGACAATACTTTGGTATCCAACTACCGCCCAATATCACTGCTCCCTGTAATGTCAAAAATTCTGGAAAAATGTATCTACACTCAATTACGTGATTATTATCAGTATCAGAACTATTTAACCCCAGATCAATCAGGCTTTCGTCCAAATCATTCAACTACAACTGCCCTTTTAAAAATTTGTAATGATATCCAAGCGGGCATGGAACAAGCAAACCTAACCGGAGCCATCTTCCTTGATTTTGCCAAGGCTTTTGACACAGTAGACCATGGCATCCTATTACAAAAACTTAAAAACTCTGGTATTGGTGATAGCACGTTAACCTGATTCCAATCATATGTGTCTGATATTTGTGTCCATTTCTGACAGCACTTATCTTCCCCTTCCAATCACGTGCGGTGTACCCCAAGGCTCGATACTCAACCCCCTGCTATTCACAATATTCATAAACGATCTGCCCATTGTCTGCAAAGCCTCAACTGTACACATGTACGCAGACGACACTGTAATCTATACCAGCAAACCAAATCGCACACAGCTGGAGGCAGTGCTGCAAGAACAATTCACAGCGGTAGAAAAGTGGATCGCAGATAACAAACTATTTCTAAATACTGACAAAACTGTTACAATGCTCTTTGGAACCGCACCTAAACTACACAAATTGCAAACACCCCATCTATGTGTTGGGACAAAATCAAATGGCACACTGAGCACAGTCACTTCTCTCAAATATCTAGGTATGTGGTTAGACCCAAATCTATCTTTTGGCCCCCACCTCGAAAAACTCTCATCTAAACTCTACCCCAAACTAGGTGCCCTGTACAGAAACAAATCCTGCCTGAGCCCCGCAGTAAGAAAGCAGATTGTACAACAAATGCTTATGCCAGCCATTGAATACGGAGATGTAGTGTATGCAGCTGCCCCTCAAACACACCTCCAGAAACTTACTACATTGTATAACTCATTCTGTCACTTTGTGCTACAATTTAACTACATGACCCACCATTGTGACATGTTAAATGAACTAAACTGGCCATCGCTGGAATCTAGACGCACCCTTCACCTTTCCAACCTGGTGTTTAAGAGCTTTTCTGGGAAGCTACCACCCTACCTGAATATGCTGCTTCCCCCGGCGGTTCCCTCATCCTATAACCGCAGATCCAGGACCAGCACCTTACTTGCAATACAAAAAGAAAGTGGCTCGATCCTCATTTTCCTACAGAGCACCGCAAATATGGAATAACCTCCCAGACACCATCAAATCTTCCCCCAGTCTAAAGTCCCTTAAGACTTCCCTATTAACATACCTCAAAACAAAATGCACCTGTAAACATGTAACATAATGACTTTATTTCCTACATATTTATTTTTCTGTTAATCTGTATATTTGGTCTTGTGTTAATATCTTGCATTTTACTATTTTGTATTTCTGTAACCACTCAATGTTCTTGAACCCAGGACATACTTGAAAACGAGAGAAATCTCAATGTATCCTTCCTGGTAAAATCCTTTATAAATAAATAAATTCAACTCCATCCCTGAGGGCCACTTGATCCCCACCCAGACTTTAGCCGCCGACATCTCTCTGATCCCCATGGAGGGCAAGGACCATACACACTGTGAGAATTATCGCCCCATCTCGCTCCTCAATTGTGATTCAAAACTTTTTGCCAAAATTCTGGCTTCTCGATTGCTCCCTCACGTCCCAGTGCTTGTGCACCCAGACAAGGTGGGTTTTGTCCCGGGCCGCGAGGCAAAGGACAATACCATCAGGACTCTGATGCTGATACACAGGGCTAGGCGCGGGGATGAGGACCTAATTCTGCTATCTACGGATGCAGAAAAAGCTTTTGACAGGGTGTAAGGGCAGAGGCTATGACCCCTGAGTATTTACTGACTAGGAAACAAAATATAAGTCCAGAACAAAAGACTATAACGCCAAAGGTCTCCTTGGCAAGAATAAAGTCCAGAACAGGGAATTGTGAGTAAGGGTCTTCAGATTTAAATGGGGCACAACGTAAGTCCAGAATGAAGGATTGTAGAAGAGGATAACGTGAGCTGTGGTCTTTGAGACGAACCGGGGTAGAGGAGATGGAGCTGGTACCGTGGACGTGGAAGCAAGCCTGAAGATGGAGCTGGTACCGTGGACGTGGAAGCAAGCCTGGAGATGGAGCTGGTACCGTGGACGTGGAAGCAAGCCTGGAGATGGAGCTGGTACCGTAGACGTGGAAGCAAGCCTGGAGATGGAGCTGGTACCGTGGACGTGGAAGCAAGCCTGGAGATGGAGCTGGTACCGTGGACGTGGAAGCAAGCCTGGAGATGGAGCTGATACCGTGGACGTGGAAGCAAGCCTGGAGATGGAGTTGGTACCGTGGACGTGGAAGCAAGCGTGGAGATGGAGCTGGTAACGTGGACGTGGAAGCAAGCCTGGACATGGAGCTGGTACCGTGGACGTGGAAGCAAGCCTGGAAATGGAGCTGGTACCGTGGATGTGGAAGCAAGCCTGGAGATGGAGCTGGTACCATGGACGTGGAAGCAAGCCTGGAAATGGAGCTGGTACCGTGGACGTGGAAGCAAGCCTGGAGATGGGGATCTGGAACTCAGGATTCACTTGGAACAGGAACGAAGAGGGAACACTGGATAACTGAAGCGGTGAACCACAGTATAACTTGGTTAATGAACTGAGAAAGGTGGCAGGTTTAAATAAGTTCAGAGGATCATAAGAACACCGTTCACCTGGGAGTCGTAGGTGGAGCTGGGATACCTGAGTTCTTGATAGGTTAATTGGTGGCATACGAGGATCTCCAGTGCAGGTGTAATGCAGTACCTTTAATTGACCAGCGGAGGGCAGAGTACCAGGGTCTTCTTGCTTTAAGAAGATAGGCGATTGTGCATGGGCACTTTCTCTCTCCTCAGCTGGATCCCGAAAGCGGCGTGGGACACACCCCAGGTCTCCTCCTCCGAGCTGTGGACTGGAACCAGGGAGCGACGCACCACGAGGGACCTCGGGTAAGTATACCGAGTGTCCCAAGGTCGGACCGCGGCACGGGGCATGGCAGGACCCCCCCACCAAAGCACGACCCCCAGGTGCGCTTGATCGATGGCTTGGAAGGATAACGGACATGAAAGGCACGAACCTTCGCAGGAGCATGGATGTTGGCACTTGGTTCCCAAGATCGTTCTTCAGGACCGTAATCCCTTCCAGTGTACCAAGTATTCCAACCTGCCGTAATGGAGTCTTGAGTCCAGAATGCGTGAGACCTCGTATTCCTCTTCTCCAGCTATGGGTACAGGAGCAGGCGGTTTAGTATTCCGACCAGGGAAAGGATTCTCATGCCAGGGTTTCAAGAGAGACACATGGAAGACAGGATGGATTCTGTAGGAAGGAGGAAGAGTTAAACGGGCAGTCACGGAGTTAACCATTCTGAGGACCGGGAATGGGCCGATGTAGCGAGGACCCAGTTTCTTTGAAGGACAATCCAAACGAAGATGAGCAGTGGATAGTAACACCTTATCCCCAGGTGCATACACAGGAGCTTCTTTTCGACCGCGATCAGCATACTTCTTCTGGTTCTGCTGGGCTAGTCGCAACTGGTGGCGTAGCGGCTCTCAGACGGGTTGACACATCCGGAACTGGAGTGTTGAGCGGCATCTGTGGAAGAGTGCTAGGATGGTAACCATACTTGGCAAAGAAAGGTGAAAAGCGAGTTGATGAGTGTACCTGATTGTTGTACGCAAATTCGGCAGTCGGTATGATGTCCAGCTAGTCGTCTTGGAGGTGCGTGGTGAAACAACAAAGGTACTGTTCCAGTGTCTGATTTGTCCGCTTAGTCTGGCCGTTGCTCTGTGGATGGAAAGCTGAAGAGAGACACCTGGTAATCCGTAGGCTACGGCACATTTGGGACCAGAAGCGGGATGTAAACTGAGACCCTCTATCTGTAACAATGGAACGAGGAGTGCCATGGAGTCGGAATATCTCCTTAATGAACAGGGTGGCTGTTTCAGCTGCTGTGGGTAGGCCTACTGCTGGTATGAAATGGGCCATTGGGTACAGCGGTCTACTACCACCAGGATGGTGGTGTACCAATGTGAAGGGGGAAGATCCACTACAAAGTCCATCTAAATATCTCTCCACGGATGCAGCGGCGGAGCCAAGGGTTGGAGAAGACCAGCAGGATGGGTGCGAGGTTGTTTGTTGCATGCACAGACAGAACAAGAGAGTACAAAGGCGATGACGTCCTTCTTAACGGATGGCCACCAGAAGTATCGCTGTACGGCATCTATGGTTTTCTTGATGCCACCATGTCCAGCAGCCGGGATGTCGTGGGAGTGTTGTAATACCTGTAGACGAACCTCAGGAGGAACAAATATTTGTTCGTCATGATAGAGGAGTCCATCGTTGGATACGAGCCCCTGGACGTCAGTCGGTGGTTGAAGACTGTGTTTCTTTATATTTTCCATTAAGGATCCTTGTGAGGTACAGAAGAAGTCGCTAGGCAAAATGATGGAGAGGCATCTGAGTCATACCGAAGGGAAAGAGCATCCGCCTTACCATTTCTTGCTCCAGGTCTGTAGGTGATGTGTAACAGAAAGCGGGCGAAGAATAACATCCATCTGGCTTGTCGAGGTCACAGCCTTTTGGCGGTGCGGAGATATTCCAGATTGCGGTGGTCTGTGTAGACGACCACAGGATGTTTTGCCCCTTCGAGAAGGTCTCTCCATTCCTCGAGGGCACTCTTGATTGCCAGGAGTTCTTTCTCACCTATACTGTAATTCTTTTCGGCTGGGGTAAGGCGTCTAGAATAAAAGGCCACGGGATGCATAAAATTCTGGATTTTTGGGAGAGAATCGCTCCTAGGGCGTCAGAGGCGTCTGTTTCCAAAGAGTATGGTAGATTGATGTCTGGTTGTTTCAGAATTGGGGCTTGGGTGAATCTTTCTTTCATCTTGTTGGAGGCCTGCTGAGCTTCTTCAGTCCAATGGAATCTCACATCTTTTTTGGTCAAGGATGTGATGGGTGCGCTGAGATGAGAGAAGGACCGAATGAAGCGACGGTAAAAGTTGGCGAATCCCGTGAATTGCTGAACCATCTTTTTGTCTCCGGGTGTCGGCCAGTCTAGAATCGCCTTGGTCTTGGCTTTATCCATTTCAACATGTCCTGGTGATAGGACATATCCCAGGAATTCTATGGAGGATTTCTCAAAAGTACTTTTCTCGATTTTGCCGTATAACTTATGTTGACGAAGACGGGATAGCACGAGACGGACGTGTTGTTCATGCTCTTGTATGGTTCGGGACTATACTAAGAGATCATCGAGGTAGACCACCAGGAAGGTATCCAGGACGTCACGGAAGATGTCATTGAGAAAATGCTGGAAGGCGGCTGGAGCGTTGCATAACCCAAACGGCATGACGAGATACTCGAAGTGGCCATATTGGGATCGGAAGGCTGTCTTCCATTCGTCTCCTTCTCTCATGCGGACCAAGTTATAAGCTCCTCGAAGATCGATCTTGGTAAAAATACACGCATCTTTCACCCTATCGAGCAGTTCGGGAATCAATGGGAGCGGGTAGCGATTCCGTACTGTGATTGCGTTTAGTGCTCTATAATCAACGCAGGGGTGAAGGCCGCCGTCTCTTTTCCCAACAAAGAAGATGCCAGCTCTGGCAGGAGATGTGGAGTGACGTATGAATCCTTTTGTAAGGCTGTCTTCGATGTAGTCCTTCAGAGACTGTGATTCGGGAACAGACAGATAAAAAATGCATCCATGGGGTATGGGTGCTCCTGGAAGGAGGTCAATAGGACAATCGTACTCTCTGTGTGGAGGAAGCGTATCAACCCCTTTTTTCTCAAACACGTCTTGGAATTCCGAATACTTGGTTGGTAGCATAGACGATGGATAGGTGGAAAAGGTGATCTTCTTGGACTCGGAGTTGTTCATGCAGCTGACCCGGCAGTGACAGGAGGGGAAGAAGACGGAGTTTGAAGACCAATTGATATAAGGGTTATGGGTGCGAAGCCAAGGAAGTCCCAGTACGATAGGGAACAAGGGAGAAGGTACAATGTCCCACTGAAGATATTCTTTGTGCTTTGTTCTGATTAGCTGCAGCAAGGGAGTGGTTTCGTGAGTGACGGGACCGGTGCGTAGGGTGCTTCCATCAACCATATGCAGAGGTACGGGTTTCTTTTTTAGTTGGGTAGGAACAACCAAGGAGGTAGCAAGGGATAAGTCAAAGAAGCTGTTACTGGCTCCGGAGTCGATGATGGTGTTCAAATTGACGCTTCTATCTCCCCACTGTAAGGTGACAGGAATGGCTAGGTGGGTAAAAGCAGAGCCGACCACACTTTGAAGAGAGGCGACAGTTGGATGGTTCTTACCTCTCTCAGAGGGACGTGGTGGTCATGTAGGGCAGCCACGTAACAGATGACCTGGTTGACTGCAATACAGGCAGAGGATCTGGGTGTGGCGTCTGTTACGTTCAGCGGGTGACAGCGGACCTCTTACAGTGCCGATCTCCATGGGTTCTGGGCTTGAGGAGGAGGAGGTCAGTCGTGAAGAGGATACAGGGGAAGGCTCGTGTCGTCGAGGAGACGGTAAAGGAGCATTGGTGGATCTCTCTTGACGTCGTTCTCTGAAGCGTTGGTCTAAGACCAGAGATTGGATGATCAAGGCCTCCAAGGAAGCAGGTACTCTTATGTGAGCCAATTAATCTTTCAGTTGTTCAGAAAGACCATGACGAAAGTGATCTTTAAGGCCCACATCATTCAGGCCTGTGTCGGCTGCCACCGCTCGGAACTCAGAGATGTAGTCCTCTACCGGTCGCCTTCCTTGTTTTAGGTTTCGGATGGTGGTTAATGTGGCAGAGGATCATCATAGATAGGGTTCATCATGGCCTGGACGAAGGAACCCCAGGAAGTCAGTAGGGGACTTCCTTCACGTAACAACTGAAAGGCCCATTCCTGTGGAAGCCTGGACAGTAAGGAGATTGCTGACCGTACTTTCACAGAGTCTGACCCATAGGTACGTGGGCAAAGGGAGAACATGAGTTCACATGAAGTGATGAAGGTACGATATTTTGTGCGGTCACCGGCAAACCATTCAGGCATGGTGGCTCTGGGTTCGGGAGCGGGCAGATCTACCTGCTGTATCATAGAGCCAGACGGTGATGGAGGCAATGCGGTACTCTCAGCACGGCTTCTTTCCTTGTGGAATAAGGCTTCTTGGCCGGTCTGTAGCTTGTGTACCACCTTGGTTAGCGCTGCCATCTGTTCCGTAAGTACAGCAAGGATTTGGTTCGGGCTTGCGGGTTCCATGTTTGAACCAGGTTATTCTGTAAGGGCAGAGGCTATGACCCCTGTGTAGTGTTGTGCGTATCGAACCCAATGGCAAGCTGAAGAAGGAGACCAGGAGATGTATATGAGCAGTTGAGTATTTACTGAGATGAAACAAAATATAAGTCCAGAATAAAAGACTATAACGCCAAAGGTCTCCTTGGCAAGAATAAAGTCCAGAACAGGGAATTGTGAGTAAGGGTCTTCAGATTTAAATGGGGCACAACGTAAGTCCAGAACGAAGGATTGTAGAAGAGGATAACGTGAGCTGTGGTCTTTGAGACGAACCGGGGTAGAGGAGATGGAGCTGGTACCGTGGACGTGGAAGCAAGCCTGAAGATGGAGCTGGTACTGTGGTCGTGGAAGCAAGCCTGGAGAAGGAGCTGGTACCATGGACATGGAAGTAAGCCTGGAGATGGAGCTGGTACCGTGGACATGGAAGCAAGCCTGGAGATGGAGCTGGTACCTTGGACGTGGAAGCAAGCCTGGAGATGGAGCTGGTACCTTGGACGTGGAAGCAAGCCTGGAGAAGGAGCTGGTACCATGGACATGGAAGCAAGCCTGGAAATGGAGCTGGTACTGTGGACGTGGAAGCAAGCCTGGAGATGGGGATCTGGAACTCAGGATTCACTTGGAACAGGAACGAAGAGGGAACACAGGATAACTGAAGCGGTGAACCACAGTATAACCTGTTTAATGAACTGAGAAAGGCGGCAGGTTTAAATAGGGTTCAGAGGATCATAAGAACACCGTTCACCTGGGACTCGTAGGTGGACCTGGGATACCTGAGTACTTGATAGGTTAATTGGTGGCATACGAGGATCTCCAGTGCAGGTGTAATGCAGTACCTTTTAATTGACCAGACGAGTACCAGGGTCTTCTTGCTTTAAGGAGATAGGCGATCGCACATGCGCGCTTTCTCTCTCCTCAGTTGGATCCCAAAGGCGGCGTGGGACACACCCCGGGTCTCCTCCTCCGAGCTGTGGACCGGAACCAGGGAGCGACGCGCCACGATGGACCTCAGGTAAGTATACCGAGTGTCCCAACATGGCGGCCGCGGTCGGACCGCGGCACGGGGCATGACACAGGGTTAACTGGGACTTTTATTTAGCGCCCTATCCCACCTTGACTTGGGCCCTCATCTTTGCGCCTGGATTCGGACGCTGTATATTAATCCCACAGCTTGGATTTGTGCTAATGGGGTGTACACCTCTCTCTTCTGTATACGTAAAGGGACGCGTCAAGGGTGCCCACTCTCCCCCTTGTTGTTCGCATTGGCCCTTGAGCCCTTCCTTAACTCTATCCGTTCCAACCCTGACATAACGGGCCTGCAGGTCGGACCCACTGATCACAAGGTTGCGGCATATGCCGACGACCTTCTGTTCTTTGTAACCAAGCCTGAAATCACTTTACCTAATGTACTCACCTCATTCCGTCTTTTCGGCTCCCTCTTTAATCTTAAAAAAAATCTCTCTAAATCTCATATTCTTAATGTCTCCCTGTCCCCCACCAGAGCGTGCCACTTCCATTCCAATGGACTGACACCCGTATCAAATACCTAGGATTCTGGCTGACTTCGGACCACACCCGCCTTTATCATAATAACTTTTTACCTATCCTTGATTCCTTCACTAAAAATCTAAAGGATTTGGATTACCCGCACATATCCTGGTTGGGACGGGTGAAGGTCATCAAAATGAATCTGCTTCCACGCCTCTTATATCTATTTAAAACTATACCCATTGCTATTCCTACACTGTATTTCAGATTGCTCCGTTCACTATTGCTCTCTTACATCTGGCGTGGTGCCCGCCCCAGAATTCAGTTCCAGACTCTGACCTTACCTAAGCAGGAGGCAGGCCTGGCTGTCCCTGATTTTGCCCTTTATTACAGAGCTTGTCATCTCCTAAGGGTAGTGGAGTGGACGAGATGTGGAACTCCCAGATTATGGGGGGAGGTGGAGGGTGTTGAGGTAGGGATCCCAATAGCAATTTTGCCTTGGTTGCCCCGACTGCAGGGCTTACGCCTGACGAGACGCCTGTATTTTGTGTCTGCGACCTTCCAACTCTGGAACCGACTCATGCGACCTCTAGGACTGTCTTCTGATCTGGCACCTTTATCCTCTCTAGCTTACCGCTCAGACTTTCCCTCTGGATGCGACCCCGCAGCCTTCCGCGCCATACTGAAACATGACATTCCCCATATCAGTCATCTCTACCAGGACGGCAAACTTCTTGACCTAGAGACCCTGATGGGGGACGCTGCCATCACCTTCATGCACTACTTTCAATACCACCAGGTTCAGAGTTTTGTGCTCTTCATTCCCCAACAACCAATGCTCAAACGCCCTCTCACTGAATTTGAACACCTGTGTTACACGCAGAAATCCTTGTCCCATGGGGTTTCCCTTTTATACTCCCTGCTCCAGAGAGCCTCAAGGCCCACTCCACCTGAGTTTATGGGGAAATGGGAATTAGTGTTGGATACTACATTTACGGATGAACAGTGGACATGAATTTGCGATCTTACCCACCACTGCTCGATTTCCACAATGACGCAGGAGACAGCTTACAAATTGTTATCCATGTGGTATAGGACCCCGCAGGTGCAATGTCGCATGTACCCGGCCCTGAGTGATGCTTGCTGGAGATGTGGGTCCGAGACTGGTAATTACTCCACATTTGGTGGGATTGCCCCTTAATTAAGCCATTTTGGGAAAGGATACACCGGCTATTGCAGTTTTTTATTGACCCACCGCCAGACCTTCTACCCGCACCAATGCTGTTACACCACGTGCCGCACTTGACACTACATACAAACATCCAGTCTGCATTTGCATGCTTAATATTGCCAAGAGCCTCATCCCCTTGTTCTGGTAGACACAATCCCTCCCCTGAGCTTATGGCTCACTAAAATGGAAGAGCTGATGAACAATTATATTTCTCCTCTAACCATATGATCTCGAGGTATACGATCATTTGGACCAGATGGACTCTGCTCTCCACCAGTACAGAGATCAGAGCATTATTGGTTGACCTGTGAATTACTATCTATGTTGCGTTGAGTAGTGCGTGCTGGCGATATTTGCGGGCCCTGAGTTCCCACTACCCCTTTCTCTGCACCACCCCATCCACTAATTTGCTATTACTGAAGACTGATGATATTGACATATTGATGATTATTGTGATCTATGTGAGAGCTCCCTCCTCCCTCCATGTCACACAGTTTTCGTCTTGCTTATTCTTCTTGACTCCTTTTTACCCTGATTATTTTATTTTATTATATATTTAAATTTTGTCTTGATAACTTTACCCTGTTACTGTATTGATTTACTTATGCCAACGGCCTGCGTGCCGTCTTTGACAGTGCATTCTTTTTGTTATGCCTTAAACGTAATTATATTTACAAAAAAAACAACTTTGTGTATGTATATTATGAATAACGTTATTAGTCACTAGTGCACAATTTATATTTATGACAATGTGTTAAACTCCTTCTAATCAATGATGGATGAATAAAAACGTATATGTGTAAAATTATCGTAAGAAAAAATTATAACTGAACATGAAATCATTATATATAGTGTATGAATTATTAGATTTCTAATATTAACAGGAGGAGAACCTTAAATTTCTTTTTGGACAGTCTAGATAACCAAGATTGGGGGATAGTGCTCAATAGAAAATGAAGTAGGGAAAGTGTCGTTTTTCTAAATTTAGAAATTTACATTAGAGACGGATTAATCGAGTCCAAGACCTTTTTTAAAAGCGTTGATTTGAATACCTATATTGAAACAACAAGTTGCCATAATCCATCCTGGCTTAAAGGTATCCCAAAGGGTCCGTTTACACAATTTAGGAGGAATTGCTCAGACCCTACAGTTTTTGAACAGCAGGGAAGTCGTTTAAAACAGGACCTTATAGAGAAGGGGTACAACGCATCTGAGATGGACACAGTTATTGACAAACTTAAACAAGAGGAGCGTGAGGATTTACTTAAATATAAACCTAAGAAAATGTTTAAAGAGGAGAGGTATTATTTATATGTGATTATAATAATAAATCAAAAAGAATAAAAAAGATAAATCAAAAACATTGGAACGTTTTACGAAACGATAAGGACCTAAAAGAAATATTGGGGAGGCAACCTAGAGTTGTGTATAGAGGGGTTAAAAACCTTAAAATGAGTCTGGTGCATAGTAAACCTAAAAAATGAGATTTTAATTTGAAAAATGGATTTTATTGTTGTGGACAATGTCTGGCCTGTAGAACTACCTGTACTAGAAAAATGTGTAGAATAGAATATATTAATAAAAAGAGTGATCAAACAGTAAAGATAAGGGAAGTTCTAAATTGCTGTTCTAGAAATGTTATCTATTTATTGGAGTGCCCTTGTGGCCTCCAGTACATAGGCCGCACAAAAAGAGCCATTAACGTGAGAGTCTCCGAACACGTAAGAAATATAAGGAAGCTCTATGAAAAACACTCAGTTTCATTACATTTTAAACTTAAACATGGGGGTTCCCCTATAGGGCTGAGGTTTATGGCCATTAAAAAGGTATACAAAACCGATATAGATGAAGACATTGTCAACAAGCTGGGACGTGAAGAGATGCAAAATATATATGAAATGGGTACTATGATCCCTTTTGGGGTTGAACAGTGATTTTGAGGTTATCCATTTCTCGTGATGTACTCTTCCGGATCAAAGTTCAGATACAATATTTTTATTTGTTTCGTTTTTGTTTTTATTGTTCCTTCATATTTGGTACCTATATATCTGTTTTATTAAATTTAAATTTGCACAGTTTTCACACATAAGAAATATATTATTTATTATGCAAATTAATTTCACATTTATAACAAATATATTAAATAGATTAGCACTAACATTTAATATCTATACATATTCACTACATAATGGATTAATTTAGCACTTTTCTCCCTTTTTTTCCTATATACAATTATATTAATATTAGAAAAATAATAATTCATACACTATATATAATGATTTCATGTTCAGTAATAATTTTTTCTTACGATAATTTTACACATAAGTTTTTATTCATCCATTATAAGGAGTTTAACACATTGTCATAAATATAAATTGTGCACTAGTGACTAATAACGTTATTCATAATATACATAAACAAATAGGTTAATACACATGAATTAAAACATCATTGACACAGTTTAAGATATAGTATTGTTTTAATTTTTCAATACATTTATGGGAGCAATTTAATTCAGATATGTAATAATATGGAAGCACAAAATTGGTGATCCGGCAGAGTGCACTACTGATAAATTAGAATTTTAAGCAAACAACAACAAATTCCCTATAATAATTACCATTTATGAAATTTCAATAAACCTTTTCCAAGTTTCTTCTCATATATCAAAGTTGAAACAGACGCGGCGCTACACCATGGCGAGAGACACCAAAATCAGCCACAAAGCAATGTAGCGTCAGTCATGTCTAAAATATCCTTCCTTAGACAGACTTTTTATTAGATTTCAAAGAATTTATAGCCAATCAGCATACAGATACATTTCTACGTCAGAGTTTAACCAACAGTGAGACAAAATTACTACATATGAATCAGAGATGGCTTTTTTCTAGCTTACACTATCCACACACCCTTTCCTGCTCACAAAGGAAATGGCTAAATTCCACAGGCTAACATCCTATGCAAGTAAAAGACTTGCAGGGTTTGACACTTTAAATGGGAGGGGGGGAATTTCACAATAATGCAAGAATTAAAACTACCTATCATAATAAAATACCTTTCAACTACGAAACGAGAAATTGCCACTTTTTGTCTTATTGTTTGTATCTCCGTATGTCGTATGAAGTTGGCGCATTTGAAACCTCAATAACAGTGCCGAATCATCAGACGGACCGATTGCTCTGTGTGTGACTGGGAGAAATACGACCGGAAGTGATCCATCAGTGTATGGAACGCGGAAACCATCTGCGCATGTGCAAAATGGTGGTGCCCGCATCAAACACGAACAATGGAGATGGAAGAATGTAGGAATTAATTTGGATAGGATGTGGGGACAATTATTCAATCTAGGGACATTATATAAGAACTATGAGCCCATTGAGGCTATACCAGCTGTTGAAGCCGCCCCCTTATGTGGCAAAACGCGCTCTGGTTTGTTTTATTGTGTGTTTAAATAAAAAGATATTTTCTTGTATCCTGTCCTCAACTTGCAATTTCCTTGGATCCTCAGTGGTTTCTCTTGAGTTTTCCAGAACCAAAAAACCCATGGGCTCATTTCTAGAGCCAGATGGCTCCTCCAAATGTAAGTACAAAACCCGGATAATACTTATCTGGTAGTTCAATCTGATCTGTGCAGGGATTGTTCTTTTTTCTGCTTTTAATTGCATATTGGTGGATGAGGTATCCCGAAATAAGGTGGGGTCACCTGTGAATATTGAAGACAATTAACCCGCATGTGTGGACCCACTCTAAGCCAGTGTCTGGGCTCTCTATTTTGAGTGAGACATCATCTGAACCAATCTATTTACATTGATCATACTGTATTGCACTATTATTTGTCACTATTTATATTTTTCATTTACTCGAGACATCCAAGGAACCCCAAACAGCATATTTGCGCCGTACCAGGTCATATTATTCCATATTTTGTGTGTTCCTGGTTTTGGGGAAACCTCTTATTTCTGGACCTGGCCACATGGGGTGCTTTGGTGGTGGATGTACATTTTGCGTGGCGCTTCACCATCCTCAGTGCACATTTTAAACATAGCCTATTTCCCCTCTCCACTTCCAGGATACCTATTCCACTTAGAAAGTTACGCCAAATTATAATGAAGACAGTAGAATTTATTATCCACAGCCACTCGCAATCAATTTAACTATGATACAGATATTATCTGTTTGAAATTATTATTAGATTATTGATAAGAATCTCAGTATACAATTATCACGCTGCAGAAAGTGATTTTTGATACCTTATTCTCAATCTATAATAATCATAATTAATGATTTGGAACATGACTTTGGCTAAAGACAGAAACTCTATCAACTTTCTCAGCTAAAATCAATCACTCCTCCTTATACTTACCTCTGATTGATTTCGTAGAATAGCGGCCTTGAGCAGCGATCAGCCTGCAATTATAATCCTTTCAGGTGTATAATGCGTTGCTGTTTGATCTCTATGGAGATCTGTCGCTGTTCATTTATGGATAGTGGGATATGTAGTGTATCTCTGAATATCTGGGAATACCTGAGTGAAATAGTGATGCAGTGAAAGTATTAGTCAATTAAGACTTGAGAGTGCATGAGTGAGCATGAGGTCTCCTTTGTTAGAGAATAGGTGTCATCCCCAATGCGCGACCCATTGCGTGACCCCAAGAGTCTGCAGAAGTGCTCGTGTGTCTGTCAAGAAGAAGTGCTGTGTGTGTATCACCGTGTGTTAATTACCCCGAACTCTCTCGCTTGCGTGGTATATCTTCTCAAGTCACACCTACTTTCTCTGTTACTGACCAATCACAAAATTAATTTCTAAAATTAAAATAAACATTATATTTCAATTTTACAGGTTATTTCTCGTCGCTTGAGGGCAGTGTGGTATAACAAATTTTTGTACGACACCTGGTCCCCTAATTGGCACCTGTGATGTCATATTATTATCTAATTTAACCCCTCCGCTGCAGATGACGTGTGGTGAACATCGTCATTGACTCCCGCTATATGTGGAGGACGTTCCCCACACGTCATCCGCAAGCGGGAGCCCCGGCGGAGATACTCACCTCTCTGTCCAGGGTCTTGCGGCGTTCTGACTTCAGCGAACTCAGACGCTGAAGTTAAGCCCCTCCCGACATCAATGACGTCATCGACGTCAATGACGGCATTTCCAGGCAACCCCCCAGAAATGCCAGGAGATCGCATGAAAGAGAAGGGGGATCCTTTTGGATCCCTCTCCCTCCCGATCGGGAGGATTTCCAGTAAAAAAAATTGCACTTCTTTGAAGGGCAGTGTCTGCCCTTTAAAGCGGTGCCTTTTTTTAACCCCTTACGTGACAGATCATGATACAGCGCCTCTCGGCGGCAGATCACAATCTAGCTTTGGTGGGGGCCGCCATCTTGGATGGCGGCTCCACCTCTGGGCAGGGCCGGATTTGCACCTCAGGAGCCTGTAGGCACAGAAATGTGGAGCGCCCCTGCCACCCCCCACCCAAAAAAAGAAACCTGCCAAAATTACTATTTAAATTTTTGTTTTTCAGGCTAAGAAAACTAAAACAAAATAAATTTTAAAAACCTGAACAGTTTCTCCCTGAGCTCAAATCAAGAAAAGAAGAATCTGTTGCTTTAGTTGAGCGAGTTACAGTTACAAGTATTTATAAAGTGCCAAACAAATTCCTTAAGGCTGTACAATGGGAGAAACAGAATAACAAATAAACATACATGTTACTCAACCAGAACAGCAGGAGTGAGGACCCTGCTCAAGAGCTCACAATCTAAGAGGAGAGGGGTGACACACTAGGTGGAATTGGGTATTTGAAGTAGCGGGTTGCATGAGGACTGAGTGGGAAGATGGAGCAAGAAATATGCAGATGGGGATCATGGACCGAGATTTAGGCTTCTCTAAAGTAATGCGTTTTCAGAGACTTCTTGCAGGACTGGAGAGACGAAGTCCTGAAGGCGAAAGTTGGGGATTCGGGTAATAAGAGCTTGGATGAGCATTTTAGTAGAGTCATGATTAGGAAAGGGACAGACGCGTGCAATGTTTTTTAGGTGGAAGTAGCAAGATTTGGTTAGAGACTGAATGTGAGGTGTAAAGGATAGATTGGAGTCCAAGAGGAGCCAGCGAGGTAGAAGTAATGGTGGCACCATTCACCTGAAGAGAAATGGGAGCAGGAATGGAGGTTTTAGTGGGAGGGAAGATGAGAAGTTCCATTTTTGAGAGGTTGAGATTTAGGAAATGGGAAGTCATCCAGTAGGAGACAGCTGACAGGCAGGCTGTAACACTGTCCAACACTGGAGGAGAGAGATCGAGAGAGGAAAGGCAGATTTGGCTGTCGTCAGCATAGAGGTGATATTGGAATCCATAGGAAGAGGTGATATTGCCCGAAGAGGTGGTATAGATCGGAAAGAGTAGGGGACCCAGAACAGAGCCTTGAAGTACCCCAACTGAAAGAGGAGCTAGTGGTGAGGAGACACCAGCGAAGGAGACACTGAAGGAGCGAATAGAGATAGGAAGAGAACCAGGAGAGAGCAATGTCACTGAGGCCAAGTTGACACAACGTGAGGAGCAGGAAAGGGTGATCAACAGTGTTGAATGCAGCGGCAAGGTCAAGAAGAATAAGGAGGGAGAAGTGACCTTTACTTTTAGCGGCAGCTAAATCATTAGTCACCTTGGTCAGAGCAGTCTCAGTAGATTGTTGGGAATGAAAGCCAGACTGGTGCGGATCGAGTAGAGAGTTAACAACAAGAAAACTGGTGAGCTGGTTATAGACCAGACGTTCTAGGATTTTGGAGGCAAAGGGAAGCAGAGAGATGGGACAGTAGTTCAAGAGGGAGGTAGGATCAAGAGATGGCTTTTTTAGAATGCGGGTGATCAAAGCACATTTGAATACAGAAGATTCCAGAGGAAAGTGAGAGGTTAAAAATATGAGTCAAAACAGGGACAGTAACTGGTAGGACAGGTCGAATAAGGTGTGAGGGGATGGGATCAAGTGGACAGGCGGTCGGGCAGGAGGACATGAGACCTTCGGAGACATCTTCCAAGACCGGAGAAAAGAAAGACATAGTAGAAGAGGGAGTGAGGGAGTCAGTGGGGTAGAATGGTTAAAGGAGGAGGGCAGTGAATGCAGCAGCATTGTTTGTTTTATATGTAAATGCATATATTGCTGCTGCCATGATAGAACAGAATAAAAATATTTGTTAATTTTTATTTTTATGCCTTAATGGTCATGTTTGGTATCATTGTAAAGACCAGACTCTGACCTTTCCAATGACACCTTACTTAACCTTGTGCGGTGTACAATTTAGAGTTGCAGGTTCCAAAGTCTCCCTGTCTCTCCTCACTGCAGCACCATAGTCTAGATTGTGAATGAAACAATGTGTTGCTTCACCAGATACACACTTGCTGGCAGAGTGGGAAATGAGGTGAGTTAGTGCAGCATCACTGTGCACTTTATAATTCTAAACTGAACAATACTGCCGTGCTAGCAAAGAGAAAAATATTAATATATACTTTATTTTTACTTAAATCTAATCTGGTTATATTTGGTATCACTGATTAGAAAGACTATAAGCTGACCTTTCCAATGGTACCTCATATGTCCATCTAGCCCTTAGGGCTCCAGAGATACAGTGGTCTTAATTTATTGCAAATTGTAGAAAATCTTTTTGATTTTTTTTTACACACACAGGAGCAAGGCACCCCCTTGTGCCAGGCGCCTGTAGGCACATGCCTACTCTGCCTAATTATTAATCTGGCCCTGCCTCCGGGTTCCCCCTCGCCTTCTGACGTATCGCGCATAGCGCGATGACGTCAGATAGCCAGGGAACCCCAAGCTGCCCGCAGATTTCCCATGGAAATTCCTTGGTGGAGATAAGGGGTTTATTTGAACCCCAATATCTCCAGAACAGTGACAGCTAGGGTAGGGGTCATGGAGGGTGTCATTTGAAAGGCCTTAGCATGGCCTTTCGAATGATACCAAACATGACCATGTTCAAATTAAAAACAAAATTAAACAAACTAAAAAAAATTAAAAAAAAAAAAAAAACATGTTTTTTTTGTGTGTTGTTTTTATTAATGCAGCAATATTGTTCCCATTTCAATTATAGTGTGAACAATGATGCTGCACTAATAATTTTTTTCTATGGGGTGCGTTTGCTCAAAATCACATAATTCCCCCAAAAAAATTTAACGACTCCCCATTTCTAATTTTTGTACAAGCGCACCCCATAGAAAATATAACCTCAAACGCTCATGTGATAAAATGTGAAAAAAACTCTTTACACGCTGTAGATGATTAAAAATTTCATTTTTTTTGCTTTTATTGTTATAATATACAGGCAGGACACGACGTATACATATAAAAATGATATATTATGAATCTGAAGAGTCTGCCGGAAAGAACGATATATAATATGTCTGGTCATATAATAAAATGTGGCTTCAAATCCCGTTTAAACATGATGAGCAAAAGCGTTAAAAATTAGCTCAGCACACAGCGGTGAAATGACTCAGCAGTGAAGGGGTTAATCCAAAACAATTCGCTTTCTCATCGTTTAAGGCTAGGGTCAAACGAAAGCATTTTTACACGCGAACGTAAAAAAGTGCGTCCGAACGAATTGACGTATTTTTTCACGGAATGCGCGGAAACGGTCAGACGACGCGCATTTTTCGTGCGTGATTTCTTTCGGATCGTCAATAAAACTCTTTTTGCGTCTGGACGTTATGTAGGTTGGACATTAGCAGCGTCTGACATCTCCTAATCACGCACACACGCCGCTATGCCGCAGCTGCGCACTCTGTACGTCCGTACTAGCAGTTCAGCGTTCTCAGAAAAATGCATTCGTTTTCCACTTGCGTTGCGCGGCCGGACTTTCGTGCGACCGTACATCGTATATTGGCCGTCATTGCCCGTCATTTGCTGCTAGTGCGGCCGTAATTAAGTGTGCCAGAACGCACGTTAAAAGTGCGCTGGTCTGACCCCAGCCTTAATTGGATTCTTGCTTTCAGTGCAAGGTACTCCTGTACTCCCTACTATGGGAATTAGATAGTATTAACAAGCAACCAACCATGGATTTTGGCCTTGGACATATCTCAAAGAAAAATAATTCCGTTAGATTCACTCTCTTTCAGTAAATTTTCAGTATAAACAGAAAATATCTACTAAACAGTTTTTACTGTTCTAAACTACATTTCTTACTCTATATATATTTGTGTAGTATATATATATATTGATTATATAAGGCACTTAGGGTTTACGCTGGTGCAAATATAATTGAGTAAATACAGTAAATATTCTGGTGATGTATCTCATCTATCTGTTCAGAAAACAAAATGAATGCTGATGCCATTTTGTCTCCGATAGCCCTTACCCGACAGCAGATGACACCGTAATCTATACCAGCAAACCAAATCTCCCGCAGCTGGAGGCCGTGCTGCAAGATCAATTCACACAGGTAGAAAAGTGGATTGCAGATAACAAACTTTTTTTAAAATACTGACAAAACTGTAACGATGCTCTTTGGAACAGCACCTAAACTAGATAAATTGCAAAATCCCCATCTACATGTCAGGACAAAATCAAATGGCACGCTGACCACAGTCACTTCTCTCAAATATCTAGGTATATGGTTAGACACAAATCTATCCTTTGGCCCCCACATTGAAAAACTCTCATCTAAACTTTACCCTAAACTAGGTGCCCTGTACAGAAACAAGTCCTGCCTGAGCCCCGCGGTAAGAAAGCAGATTTTACAACAAATGCTTATGCCGGCTATTGAATATGGAGATGTAGTGTATGCAGCTGTCCCGCAAACGCACCTTCAGAAACTTCCTACATTGTATAACTCATTCTGCCGCTTTGTGCTACGATATAACTACATGACCCACCATTGTGACATGTTAAAAGAGCTAAACTGGCCATCGCTGGAATCTAGACGCACTCTTCACCTTTCCAACTTGGTGTTTAAGAGATTTTCTGGGAAGCTACCACCCTACTTGAATAGGCTGCTTCAGCTAGCAGTTCCCTCATCCTACAACCTCTGATCCAGGACCAGCGCCTTACTTGCAGTACCGCAATACAGAAAGAAAGTGGCCCGATGCTCATTTTCCTACAGAGCACCACAGTTATGGAATAACCTCCCAGTTGCCATCAAATCTTCCCCCAGTCTTAAGTCACAGAAGAGCTCCCTATTAACATACCTCGATACAGAATGCATCTGTAAACATGTAACCTAGTAACCATAACACTTACATATTTATTTTCTGTGTTAATCTGTATATTTGTATCTTGTTTTTAATATCTTGCATTTATTACTTTGTATTTCTGTAATGACTGTAAAATTTCAATGTTTTTGAACCCAGGATATACTTGAAAATGAGAGAAATCTCAATGTATCCTTCCTGGTAAAATACTTTGCAAATAAATAAATAATATATTGGAACTTTTAACTGTAAATATCCTTCAATTCCCACAATACCATCAAAAATAAAACACAAATATAAAGTGAAGTCCATCAAATAGATGTGTTATTAGTATTAAAATATATGTGGTTCCACTCAGAGTTTGGAGACCCTAACTGGTTTTTATTGGCCACATCCATCATCCACTAGTCTTCCCACGGAATGCAGTTACTCCTTTACCTTACTCTTTTCTGATGCCATTAATGAAAAATGAATTGAGGAATCAATGAGTGAATTTGTCCATTACATGACTTATTATTCAGTTTTGTTGTCTATGCGGCACTGCTTCTGGTTTCTTCTAAACTGAAAGAATCACCAGCAATTTGGACAAATTGCACTTTAGGCAAATTGCACTTTAAGCATATGCCAAGGCAAATGCACACATGTACTAACATTCTCTGTTCATCTTTACCCAAGATAATATGTGACTTTATTGCTCCTAATTAACATTACCACTCAGTATTAGCCTGTTTATTTAATTAATAATTTGTATACATTTAACAATTCTGCCAGAGAACTGTATTACTAGTGCCTGCTGTGTTAGTTATTGAGTGGGAATAAGTGAAATGTCATTTAAATAAATGTAGTTTATTCACTGAACCCACGTGCTATTCAGACAGCAAACAAAGCAACCAAACAATCCCATTAGAAGGACCACAGTTTTGTTTATCAGCTAACAGGTTATGCATTAAATGTAATTATTCTGCTAGAGCCATGTGCCATTTCTCTTATACTTGCCTGAGGGGTCTTCAATAATAGAATTAATCCTGTGCCAGAAACAAGAGGTTACTAACTTCATCTCTGTCATAAAACCGGAGTAATACAAACACATTTACGTTTTCTTTGAATAATTGCTTGACCTACCATCCGTTTGAGGTCAATCAGTGTACTCCTAAAACTCTTGTTATTCCAGATTCAAAATGTCATTACCACAGATTAAAACAATCTCTCATTGAAATTCCATAAATCATATTTAGGGCCAGAGCAAGGAATTTAGATACCGCAGACAGAAAAAATACATTTTGCTGCCCTCCTTTTCTTGTGACTCTCCAACCAAAAATATCTCTGTTCCTAGTTGCCCTTCCCTTAATTTCTTTCCCCCAATCTCACCTCAACTGATTTTCTCTTTACTGATCATCCCTCGTCTCTGTGTTCTATCTCTCTCTGTCCTCTTCATTCACAATATAGTGTCAGGCTCTTTCTATTTCAGAACAAAGTGACAAAAGAGGCGCTGGGATGATGAATGGTTCCTCACAAACTACAAACTAAATGGCAGCTATATCCTTAAGGGGATTCCCTACAAAAACCCTTATATTAGTAAAACATATAACACAATTAGGAAAGCGCCTTAATAGCCCACAGAATGTATAGAACGATAGAGTGCTTATACCAAATTAATCAAACACCTCAACACTGTGTATACACACAAGATATTACCCTTTTAGGTGATGATTGAAATAAACGACCAAATGGACTGGATGCCAATTTTTTCACATCATACATATATGGAAACAGAAAAAGAGAGACATAGCGCAACAAGTATAATCAATTTCAAACAAATATGCGTATGACAATAAATGACTCACGTGGATCAGAGCCTAAAGAGTTAAGGCTCAAATTTTCAGCATTGGGTCTCTTTAGGGATGACCCCGTCCCGTCTCATCAGATTCTTGCAGATGTTTATGCATAAAAACAACAATAGAAACAGATCATTGCGTAGTTCCACAGAATCCCACGCAAACTGGTAAATCTATATGGATCAACTCACATTGCCCAGAGCCTGTGGAGAAACACTGGCTCGGTACACGCGCATCAGGTGTGTAATAGAGGTACACCAAAACCCTCCCTTTTTCTTCTCAAAAGAATGGGTAGCTCTTGCCAATGGATAGTTAAAAAACTTTAACCCCTTAACGATGTGGGACGTACCATGCTGTCCTGCATGGCGTGGGCTTTAACGCTGCAGGACGGCATAGTACGCCCCACGGCGTTTCCTCCTTCTCCGCGTGAAAAACGCCCCACCTCCCTTCCCACAATACTGATCGCAGGCTGGGGGTCTGCCTGACAACCGGGCAGACCCTCCCAGCTGGCGATCGGCATTGTGGGAAGGGAGACGGGCCTTTTCCCTCGTGGAAACGACAAGGCAGCCAATCCGGTGCTTGGACATGACGTTGCAGCGGTGACAAGCTGTCACCTCTGCAACTATCAGAATGTCTCAGCCAATGATTGTTGCATTGGCTGAGACATTGTCTCTGCCCCTTTCTCCTGTTCCTCATTGCAATCTGAGGAGCGAAAGAGAGAGAGAGGCAGAGAGAGCGGAGGAGAGCTGAAAAGTAAAACAAACAAACTGAAAAAAAAACTAAAAACCCCAGGCACAGTACCCCCTGGCAGGCACTGTACCCCCTGGCACAGTACCCTCCTGGCACAGTACCCCCTGGAAGGCACTGTACACCCTGGCACAGTACCCCCAGGCACAGTACCACCTGGCAGGCACTTTACCCCCTGGCACAGTACCCTCCTGGCAGGCACTAAACCCCCTGGCACAGTATCTGGCTGAAAAGAAAAAAAACCTGAAAAAAAAACCTAAAAACCCCAGGCACAGTACCCCCTGGCACAGTACCCCCTGGCACAGTACCCTCCTGGCAGGCACTGTACCCCCTGGCCCAGTACCCTCCTGGCAGGCACTGTACCTCCTGGCCCAGTACCCCCTGGCCTGCAGTGTACCCCTGATTGGCACTGTACCCCTGATTGTCAGTGTACCCCCTGGCAGTGTACCCCTGATTGAGAACCCGCAATGGCATACAACCCTTTGGCATTTCTGACTACCCGCATTGACATACGACCCCCTGGCATTTCTGACTACCTGAATTGGTATACGATCCCCTGGCATTTCTGACTACCCACATTGGCATACGACCCTGTGGCATTCCTGACTACCCGCATTGGCATACGACCCCCCTTGGAATATTCTTACCTTGTCTAGATAGATAGAAGTACCGGCCACTACAAGGACCAGGAGGGCTTAGTTTAGGTGTTCTAATATTTTAGCAGTGTACTTGACCCCATCAGTTCCCCGACCTCCCATTAAATTAGTTATAACAAGATTCCCATAAAAATGTCCTCCCGCTTTTATTCCCCAGAAGAGGCATATGAGATCCTGGCCGCCTCTGAGAGTGACGCTCTCGCCAACAGTGACACCCTCACAGCCTCTGATATAGAGCCCCTTAGTGAACCCTCCAGTGATGGTGACCCCCCACCATCTACTGGGAGGCGCGAAAGCAATTGGGTACCCCCAAATATGTCTGCCCCAGAAATACCCCCATTTATAGCGACTCCTGGCATCACAGTAAGGGTAGAGGACTGTGAGCCAGTGAGCTTTTTTAATCTCTTTATGTCTGACAATGTATTCGAGATGGTGGTTGAGCAAACCAACCTGTTTGTCAACCAGTATCTTGATGCGCATCCGGATTCACATCGCCACAGGCGTAAGAAGTGGCACCCAACGGATGTTATAGAGTTAAAAAAAATGTGGGTTCTAACCTTCGTAATGGGAATAGTGAAGAAGCCAAGTATCCGGTCTTACTGGCACAAAAACCCCATCCTGGCTACACCACTATTCCCAAGGGTTATGAAGAGGGAGAGGTATGAAAATCTCATGCGATTCCTCCATTTTAACGATAACGCACTGTGCCCACCAAAAAACGACCCAATGCATGACCGCCTCTATAAAATTCGGCCCCTTATCAGACTTATGTCTGCCAAATTCACCGATAATTATGTTCCCAACCAAAATATATCTGTAGACAAGTCCCTTATAAAATTTAAAGGCAGACTGCTCTTCAAGCAGTATATCCCAAGCAAGCGATCCCGGTATGGCGTCAAATTTTATAAATTGTGCGAGTCCACAACAGGCTACACATGGGCGTTTAGGATATACGAAGGGAACGATAGCCACCTTGACTCCCCAGGATGCTCCGATTCTATTGGCACCAGTGGAAAAATTGTGTGGGATCTGGTCTATCCCCTGTTCAATAAAGGCTCTCATTTATGGGTCGATAACTATTACACCAGTATCGACATATTTAAAAATTTAGATTGTTTCGAGACCCTTGCGTGTGGCACAGTGCGGAAGAATCACAGAGGTTTTCCCCAAATCCTGACAGCAGGCAAAAAAAGTAGAGACTCCTCTTCAGCTCTACGTCAGGAAGAAGTGCTAGCCCTTCGGTTCACCGATAAGAAGGTTGTATACATGCTATCTATAGTGCACGAAGAAAGTACAGTGCCAGTGTCTGTGAGAGGGAGAACTGAGCCAGCGGAAAAGCCAAAGTGCATTATAGATTACAGCAAGTTTATGGGGGGAGTAGACTTGGCTGATCAATGTATACAGCCTTATCTGGTGAACCGAAAGAATAGGGCATGGTACAAGAAGATTGCCATCTATTTGACTGAGATTGCAATTTTCAATGCGTACGTGCTCTACAAGCAGGCAGCAGTACAAAAGCCATATCCCTTCCTAGAATCCATGCTTGAGATCATATCCAAACTTATCCTAACCCTGGCCCCCGTTACATCCGCTTTGGAATCAGGAGATCTCCAAAGATTAAGTGGCAGACACTTTCCTTCCCGAGTCCCTCCCACCCGCTGTAGAAAGTCCCCCCAGAAAAAGTGTTGTGTCTGCCGCAAGAAAGGAATCCGAAAGGATTCTAGTTATTATTGCCCTACCTGCCCATCTCTACCTGGGCTCTGCATAGCCGAGTGCTTAAAAATTTATCATACCGACCTAAATTACTAAATCCCCTTTTCTGGCTTGTCCTGACTACCCTTTGCTGCCTGTACCGACTCATTGGCTTGTTATACCGACTACTCTTTGTTTGCTGCCTGTACCGACTCATTGGCTTGTTAGACTACTCTGACTTCTGGAATCCCCTGAATTTGGCCTGTCCCTGTTTACGTTAAGCCCAGCTATTCTAAAGTGGCTGCACCAAACAACTCAAAATACTAATTTAGAATCAGTGGCACGTCATCTTTGGAGCAATATTCTTTCTTGACGTGCCATGTTCTTTCAAAGTCAACATAAATCCTGAAAATTACTTGTCAAATTACCAAAAAACTAGATAGAAATGCTACATGTGGGGTACCGTTGAATTCGTAACACATTGCCGAACACAAATATCAATGTTTTAGGCCAATAAAAGGTTGACTGAGCATGATATTAGCAGCAAAATAACAGTTTTTGTGTAAGACAAATGCAAAACACAAACATGAAGACTAAGTGTGGCCAGGGTTTGTGACTAAGTGGCTACTATACAAAACTGGACATACCCCATTTTCAACACTCTGGGTTGTCTACTTCTCAAAATGATATGCCATTATGGGGTACTTTTCATACCTGGGCTGCCATACCCTCTCAAATTCAACCTAAGCCCAGCAAACCAATCTGGCAAACTCTACATTTGACCGTGTAACTTTCCAAAAAGCAAAATAAAAATGCTAAATGGAGGATACCGTTGAACTCGTATCACATTGCCAACCACAAATATCAATGTTGTAGGCCAGTAAAAGGTTGACTGAGCATGATATTATCAGCAAAATAACAGTTTTCATGTAAAAAATGCAAAACACAAACATTAAGACAAAGTTTGGCCAGAGTTTGTGACTAAGTGGCTACTATAAAAAACTGGACATACCCCATTTTGAATACTCTGGGTTGTCTACTTTTCAAAATGGTATGACATGATGGGGTACTTTTCATACCTGGGCTGCCATACCCTCTCAAATTCAACCTAGGCCCAGCAAACCAATCTGGCAAACTCTACATTTGACCATGTAACTTTCCAAAAAGCAAAATAAAAATGCTAAATGGAGGATACCGTTGAACTCGTATTACATTGCCAACCACAAATATCAATGTTTTAGGCCAGTAAAAGGTTGACTGAGCATGATATCATCAGCAAAATAACAGTTTTCGTGTAAAAAATGGAAAACACAAACATTAAGACTAACAGGGTTATCCAAAGAGATTCGAAAAGTCACCACACGTTCGGTGACTTTTCGTTCTCTTCAATTCGGTTCCTTTTGCCGATTGCATTTCGGTGACCCTGCGGTGTATTCAGCAAGCACCACAGGGTCCCCGAATTGCAGGGAAAAGCTGCCGCAAACCTGATGAAAACTAACCGCAAAACCCACCGAATGCACGCCGAAATCCCCCAAAAACATCTGGATTAACCTTCGAAAAACCCGAGCAGGAGCCGATCACACGCAGCGAAGCAGCCGAACAGGAGCCGAATCACAAACAGCCTAAGCAGCTGAGATGCAGAGGAGGCAGTGAATAAATTAGCAAAACCTATGAATCTGTGAAAATGAAAAGCTGTTTGCAAAGAAACTACTGAGCAAATATGTCTGAAATTTACACAGGAGGTCCAGGGAATGATAATAAAGAGGGCTGTTACAGAAAAAATAAGTAAACTTAAAAAAAAAAAATCGGACTTTTAAAAAAATAAAAAAAAAAGGAAAAATGCTTAAAGTATGCTAAAGAATCTATAAATAAAGAGACTTTTTGCTGCAGAATTTTATAATGAACTGTTTATTAGATATTGAATTAAAACGGGAATATTTTTAACATTGAAACCTATGGGATTCTCCTGAATTAACTTGCCGAATTAAACCACCGAATGACAGGGCATTAGGGGAACCTTTCACTGCTGGTTTGTGTTCTCTGAATTATCGAAGCAGTGCTTTTTCATGGCGATTTCACTGCCCTCGAACAGGCACCGAACAGGCACCGTATGTTCAGGCAATTCACCAGGATTTGGCATATTGCCTGCTCTCTGGATAACCGAATAGCCAAGAAAGGTAACCAAACACTGATTTTCAGCGTTCGGTTACCTTTCTCAAGCAATTCGGATCTCTTTGAATAACCCTGTAAGTTTGGCCAGGGTTTGTGACTAAGTGGCTACTATAAAAAACTGGACATACCCCATTTTGAATACTCTGGGTTGTCTATTTTTCAAAATGGTATGACATGATGGGGTACTTTTCATACCTGGGCTGCCATACCCTCTCAAATTCAACCTAGGCCCAGCAAAGCAATCTGGCAAACTCTACATTTGACCATGTAACTGTCCAAAAAGCAAAATAAAAATGCTAAATGGAGGGTACCGTTGAACTCGTAACACATTGCCGACCACAAATATCAATGTTGTAGGCCAGTAAAAGGTTGACTGAGCATGATATTATCAGCAAAATAATGGGGTACTTTTCATACCTGGGCTACCATAACCTCTCAAAGTCAACATAGGGCCAGGAAACCAATCTGGCAAATTTCAAGTTGTAAAACCTGAAATGGGCAAACTCTATATTTGAACCTGTAACTTTCCAAAACATCATAAAACCTCTACATGGGGGGTACCGTTGAACTCGTAAGACATTGCCGACCAGAAATATGAGTTTTTTAGGCCAGTAAAATGTTGAGGGAGCATGATATCATCAGTAAAATAACAGTTTTTGTGTGAAAAATGCAAAACACAAACATGAAGACCAAGTTTGCGACAAGGTGACTACTATTTAAAATAAAAAAATACACCATTTTGAATAGCCTGGGTTGTCTACTTTTCAAAATAGTATGACATGTTGGGGTAATTTTCATACCTGGGCTGCCATAATCTCTCAAAGTCAACATAGGGCCAGCAAACCAATCTGGCAAATTTCAAGTTGTAAAACCTGAAATGGGCAAACTCTATATTTGACCCTGTAGCTTCCCAAAACATAATAAAACCTCTACATAGGGGGTACCGTTGAACTCATAAGACATTGCCGACCAGAAATATGAGTTTTTTAGGCCAGTAAAATGTGGAGGGAGCATGATATCAACAGTAAAATAACAGTTTTTGTGTGAAAAATACAAAACACAAACATGGAGACCAAGTTTGCGACTAAGTGACTACTATAAAAAAATGAAACATACACCATTTTGAATAGCCTGGGTTGTCTACTTTTCAAAATGGTATGACATGTTGGGGGGCTTTTCATACCTGGGCTGCCATAACCTCTCAAAGTCAACATAGGGCCAGCAAACCAATCTGGCAAATTTCAAGTTGTAAAACCTGAAATGGGCAAACTCTATATTTGACCCTGTAACTTTCCAAAACATAATTAAACCTCTACATAGGGGGTACCGTTGAACTCGTAAGACATTGCCAACCAGAAATAAATGTATTTTATTTCATTTAATGCTAAGCGTATGTAGCGCTGTGTTTAATTCCTTATTGTGGCAGTACTTATTTTTGGCCACCGGAGGGAGACAAGCGCAATGTGAGACACTGAATATTACATTGGGACTACATTTCCCAGCATGCTTTGGGAGCGGACACAGGAAGTGGGTGGGACACAGAGAGTTACATCCTGAGCCTCGTGGAGAGAGCTGGCAGAGCGCGCCAGGGAGTGAGAGAGACAAGACACAGTGCTGCAGAACGTAAGAGTGTCCAGGCCGGAGCGCAGGTGCGGCCTAACGGAGTTACAGATCGGGTTACTCAGCCTTACCAAAGGGAGACCCAGTGATCCACAAGATTATCGAAGCTGCTATTGAGGAAGCCAGAAGACCCCGAGTAAGGAGTACCGCAGGTCGATCGGACTGGGAGAGCAGGCGGTAAGTTGGACAAGTCGCGGCAGGAGTAGAAAGCCAGACAGCGGATCCAGAAGCCAAGAGAGCCCAGTCAATATCGAGCGGAGAGACGTCCTGGGTCCAGCGGAGCCTCAAGTATCTGGCGGATGGGTGAGAGGTCTTCTAGGCCATTGTAAAAAACCAAGAAAGCACACTGCTGTTTGTTTCCAAAACCCACAGGGCCCCAACTTGACTAGTCGAAGATACATCTTGAGAAATTCACTGGCCAGTTGAATAGTGTACCCGGGTACCATAACACACACACACTTACATTCCAGGACACAACCTGTGCGGGACTCACTCCCCAATCACAAAGGGGTTAAAGATAATTTTCTATTTCTTTTCCGCTGCGCGTTTCCTCGAAATACGAAGCATTGTGTTTTCTTTTCCGCTGCGCGTTTCTCGAATTACGAAACATCGTATTTATTTTCCACTGCGCGTTTCTCAAATTACGAAACCTTGTATTTCTTTTCCGCTGCGTGTTTTCTCGAAATACGAAGCATCGTATTTCTTTTCCGCTGCACGTTTCCCGCATTACGAAGTACTGTATATATATATATTTGAATGCCGTGTTATTCATTATATGCCATTTATTCTAGTAAACTATATAATTTATAAAATCCACAACGGTGCTGGAGTATATTTATTCCCTAGTGCGGGGAGACTGACCCGAGGTTCAATTTCAGCGGCTCCTCCGGGAGTGAGCACTACACGTACAATGTCATTCACACTAAAAATACAATGCAGAACTTTGAAAATAGCAAAATTTCCTTTTTTCTCATAGTTTTTAGATTTTTTTTCATACTATAATATATCTTATATATAAATCTTTGATGGAAAATGAAAGCCCTATTTCTCCTGAACACAATGATATATAATAAGGGTGGGTACACTTAATATGTAAGAGGTAAATTATGGTTGAACAGCAAATAGCTGAAATTCTACTTTTAGAAGTGGTCAAAAGTGTTCCAAACTTGTAAAATTACTCCCGTCCTTAAGGGGTTAATTCCAAAAATATACAAATAAAAAACAAACGTATTTACCGAAATGCGTTTCACTGTATCACAGCTTCATCAGTCGGTAAAATCCATAACGAACTCCGTCCCATATATACAGAAAGATAGATACCCCAAGTGGTTTCCGATGGAGTTTATTCAGCTTTTCATCTGCACATAGAAGGGCGTCCATACGTCCTACCGCGTCGTTCCCCATTCTTTGTCATTTCCTGCTGTGCGTAGTAACACTCGTGGACTTGATATCCATCCTCCCAACATACGAACTCACATTGGTCAAATCAATTGGCGCCAGATGCGCCATTTTGGAAAATCCTTTGCCCACAGTTTAATACTCTGATTCAATTTCCTCTACGGCAGGGCATTGCAAGAAGATTCAGGATAAGGAATATATACCCTATAACACAAAAGGGGGACACATACACTCCCCAATCGGTATATATGTCCCCACACAGCACCACACATTAGTATCGGATCTAGGTTTGAGGTAAATTTACTAACATAATGTTTGTATCCAGTGAAAATAGCTGATACAGTTAACAGACCTTTAACCCTAATAACCAACTATACCCATTATAAACAGATCTGAATTTACAAGTAGCAGAAATGGCCAGTCCTAACGATTTTTTCTAAATTAGGATTGACCATTGGGGTTTGGCCATTTTCTAAAACCATTCTGAATTACCTAACAGAAAAAAATGTATACCATACATATATGGAAGGAGGAGGGATTCAACAAAATGGTATTTATTATCCGAAACACAGCTTATTGAATAAAAAACAGTTTAGTAGTTAATATGAACTCTAAACTTCATCTATATAAATAAATTAAATTAAAATATTAACCCCTTCCCGACCGCGGACGTACCATGTACGTCATTGCAGCGGGTCTCTCTTAGACCCGCTGACGTACATGGTACGTCCTGCCGTTTTTGAGCTGCTGGAAGCGATCGGATCGCTTCCAGCAGCTCAAACGCCATTGCAGGATGCCTGGGAGTCCAGGCATCCGTGCAATGGCGCTGAGAAGTGCCGGGGCACCATGTGATCGCTCCCCGGGAGCGATCTACATCCGGTTTGACCGGAGAGGTGCCCGGCACTTCTAAAGAGCGCTGGAAGCGATCGGATCGCTTCCAGCAGCTCAAACCCCATTGCAGGCTGCCTGGGAGTCCAGGCAGCCGTGCAATGGTGGCTACAAGTGCCGGGGCACCTTGTGATCGCTCCCCGGGAGCGATCTACATCCGGTTTGACGGGAGAGGTGCCCGGCACTTGTAAAGAGCGCTGGAAGCGATCGGTATCGCTTCCAGCTGCTCTGTGTATATTGCAGGGATGCCTCGACATCGAGGCATCCTTGCAATATGCTTACCTGCCGCCGGTCCGTCGGTGATCGCCCCCCGAGCGATCACTTCCGGTAGCGGCAGGAAGTACTGAGTGCCACGAGGTATCGTGGCACTCAGTACAAAAAGTGATCATAAGTGATCAGGTGCTCTGCTGGGTGCCTTGAGGGATCAAGACACCCAGCAGAGTAAATAAGTGTAAAAAAAGTGTAAAAAAAAAAGAAAAATAAATGAATAAAAACGAATAAAATAAAATAAACTGACAGCCAAGATGGCGCTGCCCTTCTAAGGGCAGGGTCATCTTGGGGCTGAGTGG